>QCXZ01000003.1:46335573-46489164 GCA_025024175.1 Rhyzopertha dominica
AAACATATCTTGTGCTGGAGATCCTTGAGTACATTGTCCATCACACGCTGAAATGTTGCAGGCGCGTTCTTCAACCAAAGGGCATCCGAACGTACTCATAATGTCCCGTTTTCTACGTTGAACGCCGTCTTGGGGATCGAATTCTGGTCCATTTCTATCTGGTGGAATCAGAGGCTAAGTCAGACTGAAATATTGGCATTTTCCCAACTTATCCAATATATCTGTTATATTGGGCAGTGGATACCTGTCGTCAATCGTTTTCTCGTTGATTTTCCTGTAGTCCACCACGATTCGCCATTTCTGTTTCCCGCTGGCATCCATCTTCTTCGGGACTATCCATATAGGCGAACTCCATGGACTTTGGGATGGTCTAATTATTCCTTCGTCCAGCATTTTGGATATCTGACGTTGCACTTCAGCTTTGTGTACGAACGGATATCCTGTACGATCGCGTATATACCGGGGTTTCGTCGGTGGTTTTGATTTCATGTTTAATTTGATTTGTAAAAGTTAATTTACTATTTTCGGTATGAAATATGTCTGAAAATTCGGGCAAATTGAAATTATGGATTTCTTTTCTTCCAAATTTAAATGTTCTGTTCTAATTAGATTGTCGATATTATTGGTTTTTGATAGTTCCTCTAAAGGCAAGAATTCTTCTGCATTATAAAATTCAAAATTTTCTTTCGCTGAATCTGGAAATGGAGTTACTGAAATTGGTTTGTCCAAAGTCACGTTATTCTGTCGTTGCCGTAATTATGGATTTCTACGGTAGCGAAACCTAGTTCGGCTTTAGTCAGAGTGGGGGGTATGTACAAGTCGTCTAAATAACTTTCGTTAAAAATAACGTCACCTTAAAAATTTACGGGTAATTTTTGAAGTGAGATTTCGTGAGCATTCACGCTGAATGTGAAGCTTTTATCCTCCTTTTGTCTGTACTGAAAAGGGATTTCTACAATATTGCTAACTAATCTTTGATTTTGCAAATCGATCGAAAGTTGCATGTTTACAAGATCTCCCAGACCTAAAATACCATCAAAATACTCGTGGAAGTCAAATAATAAGAAAGTGATTGTATTACTGCTATTGAATTCGGGAAAAGCTGGAATATCTGCTCTAAACTGAATGGGTTTTTCACCTGTACTTGTTTTGATCATTGTTGGCTCGTAATAAATATTTTCTGGGAGTATTTCTCTACTATAGAAGGTCGAATCATAGATTTAAAGCATCCTGTATCTATTAGAAATTTTATGGGTGGATTTGAAATTGTTATGTACGGAAGAGCGTTGTTACATGTGAAGCTATTCATTTCAGTTACTAAGTCGAGGTGTTCGACGGGCCGGGTATCGAAAAATTTACATTTTGATTTGAAGTTTCCTGATCATCTGGGAAAGAGTATTCCAGAGATTGTTCTTCATCATATGCATTTTGGGCTGACTCATCAACAAAGTATTCATCGCTATAATTTTCGTCATTGAATGATTCTGAATAATTTTGAGCGTTAGAAATTTGTTCATTTTCGATTTGATACAATTCTTGTGAGACAAAATTTCTGGGGCCAGATGGTAAAAATTTGTTTCTAAGAGATTGTCTGACACTTGGAATATGCGTGGATATCGACATTGGTTCTGGTTCGTTTGTCGGTTTTTTGTCCGGTTGGTTTAAAAACATTTTTCGGTGGTCCAAAAACTTGAGCATTAGTCGGATAATGTCGTTTTATATTTAAATTTGGACGGATATCAATTGGTTGACTCGGAAATCGTTCCGGTTGTCTAAAATTTCGAAAGCTATTGGCTTGATTGAAATTTGGTTGAACTGGAAACGCTGGTCTAGCAAAAGCGTAATTATTGTTGAAAGTTGGTCTAAAGTTAGTCATTTGTGGACGTGGTCTTGAATTATAAGTCATTTGTACTGGCTTATGATTTTGTGACACTGGTCTCGTTAATAAATTTCAAGTTTTGGGTATATTTGAAATTTTCTTCTTCGGTAACGTAATTCATAGCAATTTCTAAATTTTCGGGACTACGTAACCTAACTATACTTTGTAAACTGTGTGGCAGACCGCGAATGAACGTTTTCAGTGACAGCTGGTCGTATTGTTTCAATATATGATTTTAGTTTCTTTAGGCATTTCTGTTTCCGGAAGAGAACTTATTTTCGATGCTAACCTACTTCTAGCTATTTGGATTCTTTTTCCGAAATCTAGCGGTTGCTCACCTTTTGACGGTTGTAGCGTAATTAAATCCTGCTCGAGACATTCGACGTTTCGTTGATCGCCGAAACTCTGTCGCAACGCATTTTTAATTAAGGGCCAAGAATTTAGTTCACTACGTGTACCTATTAGTATTTGTGCTCTATCTACAAGTTTACCAATTACTGCTCTCAATAGAAAGTTTTGCAATTGAATATCATGAAATATATTGTATGTTGAGTACATGTGTTCGCAGCGGTTATGAAAATTTCTAATGTGTTTGGATCACCTCCATAGTATGGGATGGTGTCCACGTATAGTTTTAATAATTGCAAATTTGGAGTTGGTACGTTTACTGGTACGTTTCTGTTTTCAGTCATGTTTGACTCTAGTTCTCGTCACTAGATTCTAATAAAGAAGTATTACTTAAACTATTTACAATTTGGTCAATTTCTGACGGATTCATATACTTTTTGATTTGTTTGTTTCTTACGACTACGTTGTCCTCGATGGACTGCGAAACCTATCTTACTCCTATACAGGGAGTGGATAAGCAATGGAAATAAAACTCGGTACTTACCGTTATTCAGACGGGGTTGCCTCGTTCTAATTTCCGGGGTTGATCCTTTGTATTCCGCTAGGCTGGCTCTGCCTGGGTGGTCGCTTTGTAGGTTGTCCGTTGATCCTCGATGGACCTGGTGGAGGTATCGCGCTGAAGGAACTGGTGCTCCAAATTGTGGCGGATCTGACCCGATGCAGTGAAAACTCCGACAAAAAAAACATTATATAAGCATACGTAATATTTTATTGGGTTTGCAGGCATAAGACGAAAATGAAAAAGTATTGGCCTTGACCGAGATTTGAACTCGGGACCTTTTGAATACCAGTCAAACGCTCTACCACTGAGCTATCAGGGCCCTATTCAGAATCGAGGTCAAGGCAGAGTTAACATGAATACTGCTGAACGCCATCTGACGCATTTGCAGCTGAATTGCTCGTCGCTCAGTATTTTTGAGCTTCAGATGGCGTTCAGCAGTATTACATGTTAACTTTGATGTATATATGCTGCCTTGACCTCGATTCTGAATAGGGCCCTGATAGCTCAGTGTTAGAGCGTTTGACTGGTATTCAAAGGTCCAGAGTTCAAATTCGGTCAAGGCCAATACTCTTTCATTTCGTCTTATGCCTGCAAACCCAATAAAACATTATGTATTCTCATTGATAAATGAATTCAGCAATTATTGTCTTTCATAATATTATAATATATTTGGGTTGTAATTAGCTGCTGGTCGTCATAATCTGGCCACCGCAGCGAATTACGCTCTGAAGCTCAAAAATACGGAGCGACGAGCAACTCAGCTGCAAATGCGTCAAATGGCGTTCAGCAATATTACATGTTAACTTTGATGTATATATGCTGCCTTGACCTCGATTCTGAATAGGGCCCTGATAGCTCAGTATTAGAGCGTTTGACTGGTATTCAAAAGGTCCCGAGTTCAAATCTCGGTCAAGGCCAATACTTTTTCATTTCGTCTTATGCTTGCAAACCCAATAAAACATTACATATGCTCATATATAAATGAATTCAGGCAATTATTATCTTTCATATTATAATATATTTGGGTTGTAATTAGCTGCTGGTCGCCATAATCTGGCCACCGCAGCGAATTACGCTCTGAAGCTCAAAAATACGGAGCGACGGCTGCAAATGCGTCAAATGGCGTTCAGCAATATTACATGTTAACTTTGATGTATATGCTGCCTTGACCTCGATTCTGAATAGGGCCCTGATAGCTCAGTGTTAGAGCGTTTGACTGGTATTCAAAAGGTCCCGAGTTCAAATCTCAAGGCCAATACTTTTTCATTTCGTCTTATGCCTGCAACCCAATAAAACATTACGTATGCTCATATATAAATGAATTCAGGCAATTATTATATTTCACATTATACTATATAGAAGTACTGAAAATGGTTTGCAAGTCGACCGAAAGTTTGGCTGTGTTTAAAGAGTACTCTTTATTTCGCTCCCTTGATTGACTTCTTCTTATATTTGATWTATCAAAGTGACGATGGTTGCTTCCCACCAACTAACTTCATAATTCASGGCTTCTATAAATGATTCATGCAACGCSGGCGGCGTTGATTTCTMAATTCTTTGTGKCGCCTTTTTGTAACTGCTGCCGAGCTACAATATGCACGGCGATAGTACTGAAGGTTGCAGATAAATGTGACCCCACAGCTCCGAAATGTGACCTTTTTGCAACCTTAAAGTTGATTATCCCAAAACACTACAGAATATGTTGAAAATATACACTCCCAAGCGTTTTCTCATATTAAAATATATCAAATAATTCAAAAATCGGCAGATGACAAGTATACGTCATTGTGTTCAAATCGATTATTTCCATAAGTGCCTTGGATGCATGAATCATTTATAGAAACCCTGTAGTATAGTCACTCTTCATGCCTGGCTTCCCTGGTCCAGTGGGTAACTTGCCTGTATCTGGAACCCAAAATTGCGGTTCGATTTCCACCTAGGACTCATATCCCAATCCATATGTTTGTGTGTCTATTTATATCTATATATTAAAAATATTACAATAATCAAATTAAATATAATTTAAAATTGTAAGTATATAATCAAGATCGTAGCTAGATCCCGACTAAGGCAAAAAAAAATTAAAAAATAAACGAAAAACAGTTTTTATTAAAAATGTGTTGCTTCCAATAAGCATTAAGGTCTTCAAATTTCCCGCTCGTCTTATTCTTTATGTCCCAAGCTCAAAATTGAAATCTTTTTCATGTTTAAATTAAGTATTTCCCAAAATTATTTGCACATTTTGCTAATCGATTAAAAAATAGAATGGTTTGTTTTAACATTATTAATTTTCAATAAGAAGTAAAGAATAAATTTTTAAATATTTATTTATATTATATTTTTAAATATTTTTTACACGTGTTCAATAAAACAGAATTATTTCCTCACGCCTTTACTATATAATAGATGATCTGTGAACGTACTCTTAATAATGCGTCAACACTCGCATTGGTTATGGATAGATGGCAGTAGTCGACCTTAAAAAATGGTGAATCACTTCATGTAAGTAGATTATTTTGCGGAAAGTTCTTAATATTTTATTAGGTGTTATCTTTCTCACCGTCACCCTCATCCTGCAAAATAAAATGTAAATACAAGTTCGAGGAAAGATTATTTTGCGAGTTGTTTTTGTTTATGTTTTATTCAATCATTTCCTCACCGCCATTCTCTCATTTCAATTTGTACTCGGGGAATTACCACTTATAAGAGAATGATCTTTTGAGGGGGTCAGCTTGGATTATGTGTTTCTTTTCTTTAATTTACTGATTAATGATTACTGATTTATTGTTTTAGGACTTAGTGTGCACAGATATTTATATTTGAATATACAAGTTGCAAGAAAATTAGGTTTGTATTCATTATTTTATTCGTAACAACATAATAGTCGTTAGTACATGTAATCGTTAATTATCGAATATTTATTAATTGAGATTAGACTCCATAGCAAAATTTTAAAGAAGGCCTATGAATCAAGATTTTCGTTTAAGATTGAAAAAGGGTATTGATTTATTGGTAGAATTATAGTTAAGTTAATTTTTAGGTAAATACTTTCGTTGCTTTTTCAAGAACCAATTAAAGTAAGTTTGCTATAAATAATTAAATCTGCATAAATAACAAGATTTTATATAAAAATAAACATTGTTTTATTGTTGGAGGTTGAAGAATTGCTTGTAAAAGTTATTCCCTCACTTAAGGCGTCATTCTCTTCCTCTTAGGTTTTGACTAGGTATTTGACTGGCTACAATACGACACTATTCGCCGATGATTTCTGTAGATGTAAAAGTACGTAAAAACGAAACCTTACAAACAGAGGTAAACAAAGGTTTAAGCAAGTTTGAAGATTGGTGTAGTAAAATCGCACTAAATTAAATGTCTTGCAAACCCATGTTATACAGTTTGACTACTTAAATTAGACTCCTGAAACTACGTTTACTTACCAATGCGCAGAACTACAAACACAGGAAGAGGCACGCTTTCTCGGGCTGATATTGGACCAACAACTAAACCGGAAAACTTACGTGGAGTGCATGGTCGGAAAATCTCTAGCTTTTGCTACGTCTTACGCCCTTTAGCAAGATCGGTTAGTATTGATGTAGCATTTAATGCATATGGTGTTCTGGGCAGAATCCGTGGTCGCTAAAAGAGTTTTCAAAAAACGGTGGCTTTCGTTTATTTTCTTGGCCTAAAACCAAGATACTTATAGAGATAAGTTTAAAGAGTGTGGAATACTTACACTTACAAAGCTATATATCATTCAATGTGTAGGGTAAAGTATCAAACAATGATCTATGAGACTCATTATACGAAGAGCCGATTACCGCGCACAATGGTTTACAAGTATTACCTGAAGCATAACAGACGGGTTCGGGTTTAGGCTTTTTTAGATTTTTTTCCGTACACATAAATCAATGAGCATTATTTGGTATTATTATTTGAACTACAAATATTTCTCATTTAATAGCTTTTAATGTATGACTAAATCGTATTCTGTCCTAATTTAATGAGTAGTATATATTTTTATAATCATGAATGGTAAACATTCAAATTTCAATGCGGCAGCTCATACTTCTAATTTTTAATCGCGGTGTGCAATCGTACTCTGCCCTGTTTCTTCACAAGTTACAATTTTCTTTTAATCTGGAGGGTCATAAACGTAGTTTCTACCTGTATATTTTTTTGAAAATAAAAAGAAATCGGAACTATTCTACTCCTACTATAAACGGTATTGAAAGCATATGTATTTACTTATATTTTAAAGTTTTACAACATATAAGCTTACCAAGTGCAATATTTTTACTTATTCAGTCATACCTACGTATATGCTTACATTGAGCCACTTATTAACAGGCGTTTGTGACAAATACATTTGGTAGGGCAACTGGTCAAACAGATTATTGCTGATTTTAAACTGTGGGGCAACTGAGTACCTCCGAAACAATTAAATATGTTCATTCTTATCACTAGCATCTTGTCGCGGCATATACCTGAGTGCTTAATCTCCTAATCTCTTATTGACCGGTGGGGCAACTGGTCGAACGGATTATTGGTGAGTTTAAAAAATTTTTCGAAGAAATTTAAAATTGACATTATCCGCTTCTGATTATGGACACACCAATCTACGATTACCCCCATATCATTGCATTTTCAACCCATTGAAATTATATGGGGGCAGTTGAAACCAAGAATTCGACGAGGGAACACCGGTGGAAAATTTAGCAATGAAATGCTGCTAAAAAATTAGACACGAAGCTGAAATAACAATTATCGATGCATGGAGAAATTCAGTGCGGCATGCATTGGACATTGAAAATCGGAACAGAGCGAATCATGTACAAGAATTAATAATAGAAGTTAATCGTGATTTTAGCAGTAAAAGTTATAGTGAGTAATTTTTTTTAGTTTGTGACTCTTGTAATGTGCTTATTAACAAGCTGTAATGAACATAATCGATACCGTGTATAAATTTTATTGTGCACGATTGTAAATTTTTTCTAACAAATGTAAATAATTTTCTACTTACTAATTTGTATGTTTTTATATTAAATTTGTATAAATTCGTTAAGACATACAAAGGCTTTTATTTTATACATCGGAAAATTTAAACCCAATAAAGTATCACATAAAAAAAAACGCGGGTCGCGCCAGTTAGCATCAGGTCTGCATTAAATAAAATTTGTTATAAAAGCTTCTGTTTTATTGATTGCTAAATTATCACAAACTAACAAATTTCAAAAATGTATAGTGGAAAAGTTAAAATTTTAGCCAACAACATTTTTGAATACGGCCCATTTAGGAACTTTGAAGCGTGCCACTAATCCCAATAGTTTAGGACGGCCGACCATAAGGTTGTAAAAACCCTCATTTACAATACAATAGTTTACGACGGCCGACCATTAAGCCGTAAAACTGTTTGTTAATAAAAGTCATGAGATCTAGCACAATTACAACACAAGAGGAGCAAAAGAAAAGCAACTGGTCTTACCACAACTAAAGCTCTAGTGACAACATGTTCATCTTCTATACATTTGTATATATAGAATTAATATACATTATTATTATTATTATTATTATTATTATTATTATTATTATTATTATTATTATTATTATTATTATTATTATTATTATTATATTATAAATACCATCATAATTCTCTTAAAACACATTTATTTTAAGGACCACTACATATATCATTGATATGCAAAATTAATAAACATGAATACAGTTACATTTCCACATAAGATTTCACCACCTCCTTATTTGACTGGTTGAATGTGCCAACTAACCAATTGTATAATTCATTGGTCTTTCCTTTTGTCGAATTTTATCAACATAAAACTGGGGCCCATTGTATAGGTACCAGTTTTGCAGCCCTTTGCCAGCTCATTTTATTCTATCAGAGTTCATGATAAATTTATAACAGAAAATCGCAGTTGAATGAATTAGTAAAAAGTTAACTCCGGCATATTTCACAATCGGGCTGTAGAGCACAGTCGTTCCTGGGAATTATTAATGGCTTAATTTTCACATTGTGCTGACCCGGTGCGTTCATAGTCCGACCCCGGCGCAAAAACTCTCGGCAGCAGCCACAGGCTGGCTGGCCCGTCGTCGCTGGCGCGCTGCCACGTCCGCATTTTTTCCAGCGATATCGCGGCATCAGTTTCGTGCGCCGCCCGCACCCTCATTGATTGTCTGATTCAACAGGATGTGCAGGGAGGGGCGCCGGAGTGTGTAGCTTATCGCTTAATCCGAGCCGTCCCCATATATCACCGCCTTTACTGTCCGTTCCTTCTTTTCGGCGCGGCCGGAGGACCTCCGGAACAACCGGAATAAGGGATAAAACGCCCGCTGGCAGTCGTCCACCGCGGTTGCCAGATACAACTGGAAATCTGAAGTAGGTCACCTGGAGCAGTCGCTGATATGAAGAGCTGAAATTCAAAATCGTAGCAGTGCCCAGGTTTACGAATAATGAGAAGAAAAGAAGGGCGGCAGACCGCAGAAACACAAATCAAATCGCTCTCGAAATAATGAATGTAGAAAAACTCGTATTGACGATGGGTTATTACCCGAAAGCGCCTTACCTGTAAATAAATATTGTGGTTTAAACTTGAAGAAGCTTATTTAACAAGAATTAATTCAAGAAATCCACGTTTACAACGTTTCAATAGGTTTATCATGAACCACAGGAAAGCACCACCATTACGGAAGCGACAAAAGTGGCCATTTTTGCAAAACGATAATTCGAGCAAACAAATACTATTAAATTATGAGCAATTTTACTATTTTATTTTCGGCTCTCTAGCCGATTCGCTTTACAAACCTATCATTAGGAGTGCAGATTTTATTCTTTATAGTGTATGTACTATTGATGATACCTATATAATAATGACCTCCGTTCTAAATCGCAAGCGGCTTAGCAATAACAAACGACACGCGGTTTCATTAACATTATAGTATAGTACTCTCGCCCTGTCTAAGTTCGACGGGAAGTGTTACCTGTGCGATTTTGGCCATGCAAACTGAAGTTTTCATTTTAAGAAAGACTCGATCATCAACTATCGCAAATAAGAGCAAAATCCAAAGTTATACAGCGGGTTGTTACTTCCTAGATACTTGGAAATTTAAAGAGTTTACACAGCTTTTCTATAAATGATTAATACAACGAGGACAGCTTTGATTTTTGAATTCTTTATACCGCCTTTTTGAAACTTGCAGATAAAGTTATAGCCACGAAATTGATGGTTTTATAAAGATTTTCCAACAATTTACGGTTACATAATTTTCCCTTCAAAGGTAAGCAATAACAATAATTTGCTTTCACGAAGCTACACAACATACTACACACAAATACGTCCATCATTAACCCCTTTTGTTGCGGTCGTCGCCTTTCAGACATGGCTTTATAAAGCTAAGCTGTAAAATACCCGGTACCCCGCTAGTGCAGCAAACGTCACTGCCACTTAACCTAACTGTGAATTTTACCACTGTGTCAGGCTAAAAACATCTTTTAGTTCATCACAGTAGAATTTAACAGACTTACGGTAATGAGAACCTCACAGCTACGATACATAATCTAATAGTTATACGAAACCGTATCACCCCACAGCTCCGAAATATGAGCTTTCTGCAACCTTAAAGTTAATTATCCCACAGAACACTACAGCATATGTTGAAAATACACACTCCAACGCGTTTTTCGGGTATTAAAATATATCACATGATTCAACAATCGACAGATGACAAGTATTTGTCAAAGCAGTAGTTGTGTTAACTTTTGTGAGAGGCGGCAAATTGATTTGCTCCATAATTTCCATAAGCGTCTGGATGTATGAATCATTTATAGAAGCTATCTGTACTTTGGTTGCATTGTGCAATAATACTCCATTTCACCCCCCCCCCCAACCTTAGGAAGTACCAAGTATTTCAACCGATTAATAAATAAGGTGTGGGTACGTAACATATATTTGTTAAAAGTCCAGTCAACATAAATATAAAAATAGTGGTAAGCTTACAATAATTAGGATAGAGCTCAATATTGTTATAGGTCTTAGGTACACTATTACAAATGAAATGTCGAACATCCCCACCGATCTTACGTCTGCTAAATAATTTATTTAAGGTCAAAAGTATCTGCATTTTGAAAGTGTTTGAGTGTTATTATAAAAATACCTCGGTAAAATGTAGTAGATTATGCAAGTATTTCAAAATTGGTTCTAATGCTTTTTTTTCACTGTTTCAAACATAGAAAATACCAATATGCGCGCCTATGCCGCCTATTATACTCGTACGTCATATATCATCGGACGGTTAATKTAAGTAAAAATATTGGTTTGTGTWACTTATACACACACAAATTGATTATATAGACAGGTATATTCCTAGATATTTCAGTTTTATAAAAAATACAAGGTACTATATATACCTATGAATAGCTGAACTACAGTTCAACTATCTTGTCTTCACTCAACATATGCTTCTGCTTATCAACACTTATATCAAGTACACTATCAAGTTCAAGTTGGGCTAGGCAATCAACTAAACCCAAAAGACTGAGGTTAGAAATGAATAGACAATACTTTGGGGACAATTGAAACATTACTTCTTTCTTAACATCATTCTTTGCAATAGAATATATTAATAAAACTGAATCAGATCGTGGAGTGTACCTACCGGGAAAACTACATTAAAAATGCGACAAGTATGTACACTACCTCACATGTGATGTGGAAATGTGTGCATATCATGTTTTGAAGAACAGGTACTTCTTCAACTTTTAGTATCGCGATGTGTAATGGTTATTCGTAGAAAAAACGTAGGATTATTTTATTGTAGTATACTTAAGACCTGTACCAATTTTCAGCTCTATGCGAATATAATAATTTGAAATGTCTATTTTGACTAAACTAAATAGCTGTCGAGTCTAAAATAATGTTTTGTCGCGTGGCATTCAATTCAACGAAAACATTATTAAGTTCAAAACAATTATTGACTTAGACTTTCACGATAAGCGTTCAATTGATGACAAGAAGTTTCCGGTTGAACGGCCTTTGTCCATGTCCTGAGGCTTCGCCTACTACCATGATACATATAACAGGTGAGTTCTGCTCCTTAACTATTCGGTAAGCTCGGCATACTGCAACTGGAGAGGAAACTGCTACGAACAACTCGAGAGAGTTACTCATGGGCAGATTTGAGGAAGGTGCATTGGATACTGCAAAGCTGAAAGCGACCACCTGGTTCTGGTACGTCTACAATACTTTTGAGGTTTGGCGCCACGACGACGAACTACAGAACTTTTTGACTCACCTAAACACTAGACATCTTAGCATCCAGTTTACTCGACTTTCTTGTCGTGCTTGTTATAATGCGCGCATCAACTAGGAACTAGACCACTAAGTACACTAAAAACCTATAAACAATTTATCTCAACAAGTTTTTTAATCTCCATCCAAATCATAAGAGAGATCACATCAGGACTCTTGTTGAACGTACCAGACGAATCAGCGAAGCTGAACCTTTATTAAAGGAAGTTAACTATCTTCGTCGAGGCCTACGACCAAACTTGAGGACGCCTGCTTTTGTAGTAGATTGTAGTAGATTATTTCATCATTTAAGTTATTTGTATATAAACAAATGTATTACGTTTAACTGCAAATTATAATTCATTTTATGTTAAAGAAAATTTTTGATTGCTTGAAAAATTAAAGCTTTCGTTAAAATGTTGCTCACTTTGTACGCGTTGATACAGTTGTAAGATAAATATATTATTGTGTTTACATCTCAAATATACATAATCTTATATTATTACAAATAGTAATTGGATAAATAATGTAATATCCTCACATTAGATTKATTAATTTTAATCCAACGCTGAGAAAATAATTCACCCAAATGTAAAGTATTCCACTTTGAAGTGATAATCAAGTTAAAACAGAAAACGTTTTACTTAGCACAAGAAGTATCAAATACCTCGATTCTTCTTCTTTTTTTTCAATAAAGGGTACAAATATTTTTACCCTACGATAAAATTAAATTTCCTTTCATTTGACGTCGCATTGCTAATACTCGTAGTTCTCATTAAACGTTTTTAAGTTTTGTCTTTTACGAAGGTATATTACTTTAACCTGTACATGCTTCTCTACTGTTGCTGATACTTAATGTGTTGGCAAACCTGCTGTCGTTATCTGCATAAAGTAATATGCTTTTGATTCTTGGCAAGTATAAGCAGAATCTTTAGCCTTAAGAATTTACGCGAACAGTTCTCAGATATAACGCATCCACTACTGCAGTCCTTTTTTAACGCCTGAACATAATGCATCACTAAAATATTAGGAGCACCGTTGCCTATATGCAAGTGTGAGCGAAATTGCAGTGTTGAAGAGCATGCACAAAACATCAATACTTATACTATATACTAACTATCCACTATAATGGCTTGATGAACCATCATAATTAATTTCCGAATTTCACCAACCCCACTGGTCTCTTATCTTCTGAGTGTTAAATATAGGTAATAGTTTCCTCCAATGTTAAAGTTATTTCTAGTTATTGAGAAAAAAATGAGCAAAGTATTTGACATTCTAATTACCACATTCTGTCATTGAGAATTAGGGTATCCCAAATGTTTGTGTCGTGTTAGCTGACCACTAGACTTGAGGACACTGGATTTGTTCTATGGCAGCATTAACTCAAATTATATCCGAAAATATGGTAAATTGAATTCAGATTGCCTTCAGAGAAGTTGGTCCATGGGTTTTCAGAAAGTTGAGATAAATGAAGAATTATCTTGTCATGTCATCGAAACAACACAAGTATTTTGCATCACTTTTTTAAACATTAAATTTTAGTTTTCTTGTATTACTTTTCCCTTTATGATTGTAGACTTCATCTCCAGAGGGTGAATGTGTCATTTTTTGGAAGTTGGACTATATAGTGTCATAACGCAATTTCTTGATGATGCCAAAGAAACAGTCGTTTTCAGCAATCCCGTTTATATATGAATTTCCTTGAACGGAAGGCAAACAAACGCAACAAAATTCTAGAAACATTTTATACTAGCATGATTTCTTTGTAACTGTAAGGATCTGTTAAATAACTCCAAAATGGTCAATACAGACTATTTACAATGTAGCATCAAATTAAAGGAAATATTAATTCGATTTTGACAGTGGAAAAATATTTATAGCATTCAATGTAGTTATTGAATATACAAAAACATCTTTTAAGTCTGAAAATTTTTAATTTTTACTTAAAGAGATGACATTTTTTAACTTTTTATAGCAACGAAAGCCCCGTGCTTCTATTTGTTTAGTTTGAAAGTTATTTTTTTTCACAAAATATCGAATAACTTCATACCGGTGCTTTTTACTCCCACATTATGGTATATAAAGTGTCATTAAATTTCATTAAAAACAAAAATGTAATAAAAAAAGTTTCATTAAAATAACAAATTGTTTATTTTCGGTACAACCGGAATTAAAATACAAAAAAACCTTGGCATAGGTAATACAGTTTTGGAGTTATGGAAGAAATACGTTCACTTGACCCGCCCTATAAAACGCGTTCCAAATGTATAGAGACTACTTACAGTAAACACGTGCGCATCTGTAAGCCGAATTTAGCATTTATTCAAGAGACGATGTCTTTTAAGCGTATAATATGTTTCCATATATTTTCCATGGAATTGAATGGCAACCATGTGCGGTGCTCTTGCCCACCCCTTCTTCACATCCCCGTTCTGCTCTGCTGATTGTGGGGATTCGAGGGTCAAATTGAAAACTTATAATGCGGCACAATTAATGGAACGAAAAGTTTTTGTCGCTTATTAAATCGAACTCGACCCATTTCTCCTTTGCTTATATTTAGAGCAGCCCTTCTTATGAATATTTATTCGACTTATTATCTGCGGGCATGCCGGAGTGGACAATTATAAGATTTTTATTTATGTAGGAGGGCCTGCTTATCTTAACGACTGCTCGGGATTTACGTTCACCACGTCTGCCTCGGAATTGAGATGGTATCGAATGGGGTTGGAAAATTGGAATGTATTTCGCGTTATTTACACCGATTACTCTGACAGATAAACTCTTTGGTGGCAATTGCGTGTTTAATAAAGATTTTGATTACGTCCAGGGCTTTTGTCCATGCAAGCGGCTCTAAAAATAAAAAAGGGTAGCATGAAGGGTGCCCCAATCAAACTTGGTGTTAAATTTGAACAAGTGTTTAAAACAAAAGTTGTTGGAATCAAATTCATCATATCTAAAGCCTTGCTCATAAACTACATATTTCTCGTTAAATCAGAATATACCTAGAAATAGTAATCGACTAAAACTTATTTCAGCAAGTGCAAGTACGAAGAAGTATGAAGAGTTGATCCGTAATTTATGTACAATATTGGATTCACGAAGAAATCTAATTGCACTTTATTGAAGATGTGATGTTAGGACATGTTTCGACCTTATCAAGAGGTCATCAGCTATATAATAACAAATGCACTTCAGTGGAAGAATCAAACAGATTTCAAAAAACCTTATCTCACCCCAAATGTCTAAAGAGAAATCACATTAAATATTAAAATATAAAAACGTGATTACCAATTTCTATAGCGACATTGAATTTGAAGGGGAACTATCCGGTAGGACATTCCTTTCTCAGAAAAGGCGTTTGAGAGTGAAAAGAACAACATTTTTCAGACAGTTTTAAACAATAAATTTCCGCTTAATTTAATTCACACTATTCACTACAAATGTTTTGTTAAATATAAATTACAACTTCATGTCATTCAACATAATTCTATTCTTTACAACTTGGGGTCCATAAATTTGCTTCTTTGTTATATAAAGGCCCCATTTCGACCAATATTGGTAAAATTTTTAAGAAAATTAACTTCAAAATAGCCTTCAAAACTTGCAGAATTTGCTATTCAGGAACGAGGATGTAATCCCATCCCTCCAACAATCATGAGTTTAGGAACTTAGAATTCTTGCTCGGCCATCTATGCAGAACAGTCAGGGAGGAGTATTTACACTACAGTTAAGGAATTGTTAACGTATTTTAAGTCTTTTAAGGATTTTGAGGATCGTAACTCACTATTCCAATTTGCCAATCATATAATTAAATCAAAACATGACGTTAACCCAGAAAATTTTTAACTGATCCACTCTTGTAGTAAGGGACGGAAATTTGGACATCCTGGAGACCTTAGAAGTAGATAAAGCGATAAGATCCAATAAGTTACGTCTTAACGAACGGATTGGATTCGAAATGTTTGTTTTAAATAACTTGACTGATAAGTTCATGCAGTTGCCCCAAACGAAAGCACAGTAAGTGCAAAAACGTAAGACTAAGAATATATAGATACTGTCTTTCATTTTGGGAATAATCCAGCTAGATTGTAGATGCTGTGTTTGTGTATGGGTGCAATGCAGTTAGTAGAATCGATAAAACTGTCATTGCCAGCGCAAAAGTTGCGCATAAACACAGTGTATATACATATATGCATAAAGCTCAATTTTGCTCAAAATGTTGATTACTGTGTCATTGTTTGGGGCAGCTGCATTGGCTCATAACCTCTCTAGTTGTTTGCATCCGACGTTACAAATTACAGTTATCGACTTAATCGATTTAACTCTCGCATTGACATTTACCCCCTTTTAGTTCATAAGTTTTAGTTAGTGAAGCCCTTTTGTCTTTTGCTTTTCAAACTTGAGGGTAGTCCCTTCAGAAAACCTCTTTACTTTTTACGTTTTTCATCGTTATAAATGTTATCAACGTAGAGCACCCATCCTTTTTTATGTTTGCTTTTAACTCTGGAAATTTGCTTCTTCTGAACAGTTCCTCTCAAATTTAATGTTAAATTCTTTATAATTTATGAGTATTCGTAATTGTAAAAATTGGGCATGGGCACCTATGGGGCGACGCCATCACAGTGTGGTGGTCATAGGTCTAAAGAAGATTAAATACAGTTTCGAAACGTTGCCATAAAATTCATTGTGTATCCCACATACTCAACAGCAATTTTTAAGGATTTCAAAATGGGAGAAAGAATCAGTTATTATAAATATTGGGGATCACCTTTGTTTTTACATGTTTGGTTCTTCCACTGAAGTGTATTTGTTATTATATAGCTCATGATGACCTCTTGATAAGGTCGAAACATGACCTAACATCACATCTTCAACAAGGTGTAAGTTTTGTTATTTTCTTTCAGTGAACAAATTATTTAGTATATTATGTAAATAGTTATTTTACGGTGGTTTCCGCGGTTTATAATATATCTAGATACTTAAAAAAATATGGTATGTTCAGTGTTGCTTTAAAGTAAAGGGCACTTGAATTTGACGCATTACTTCGTGCATGCCAGTTGGAGTTATATGAATGAATTTGACATTTCATACATTAAAGTCAAAAGAATTCTTGCATAAAGTCAGAAATTTTACATTTGAATTTAATTTGAACATGTTTTCGCAAAAACGCATTMKCGCATGAGTAACTAWGCAACATAATATATTTTCGGTTTTAACCGAGTGGTTTAATTCCTAATTCATTTGCTAAGTTGTGTTTATTTATCCTCTTCATTTTMGCGATAACGATGGCCGAAATTAGACACCATAGGCTTATTAATATTATTGTCAGAAGACAGAGGGCGCGGGCTGAAACCCGACTGAAGGCTGGGCACTGAAGGTAGATAAGAACGATCACCTGAATGGTTCGGGGAAACTATCAAATCGTCTTAAATCAAGAACTGGCCATATAACATCCTTTACTCAATCACACAATACAATAAATAAAATAGCCTCATTTAACATAACAGAGTTATTAATTATTATACATACTTTTTCAACTCGTTATTTTGAGCTCATCATTTGTTAGTTATTTCAGAATTACTCACTCGAAACACATAATTGTGACCAAGACCATTGCTGTATTTTTCATTTTTGTAAATATTTCACAAATTTTTCTTTGACAACTGAGGCAACAGATTGACAAATGTTATCAACTCTCCTTCACAGGTCTTAATGCCATGTTTTGGCACCTTGTTTGTTCTCATAGAACATATATTGCCCCGTATTTATCATATAAAAGGTAAAAACCATACTTTTTAGTCCAGTCAAATAGGTCGGAAAAGGGGCTGACTAAAAATTTCAGATAGGCACTAATTTTGTTTTTATAATTTGTTGTACACAAGTACAAAACTCAGTTTTTGGGATTGCAGCCTTATTTTGAAATAAGCATGCGTGGTTTCATAACAATATTTTCAGTAATCCCGTAATCTTTAGTCGTACGTACGTTTAGTTCATTGGAAATAAAAAAGCTAAAAAAACGTAAAAAGGGAAAATCCTTTCCAACTTTAGAAATAAAATACTTTACGGCTTCAGAGCATTCATCTGACTATATTTTCAACTACAATTATTTTATGCTTATACATGTGAGAGTCATGCCAGTAGTGAAACATATGTTCAAAGTAGACGAATGAACATAACATGCGTTATCGACTGTTCTTTTCGTTGACAGGGCGCTAATATTGATTTATTTTTCATTATTTACATTACTATCTTAAAAACGGCTTAATAAAAACGGTTAAATAAAGATTCGCACACCGAGATGGTTGCAACAGAACAGAGATGGTGATAGTTACTGCAACTTTCTCATATTAGAGGTAGTATAACATTTTTATCTTTCTAAGTATGACGTTTTTATAGCAATATTTAAACTACACTTAGTTATGAGTAAACAAGTTGTACGTCCCAAAAGTCGAAAAGCTTATGTATAGGCGGTGAGCGAATGGCGCTTTGCAGCGCCTCGCAGCGGGTAACTCACACATTTTTGGTGGGTAATCGTAACCTACAGCCTTCTGTCAAAAAGCGGTTTAATCACGGAAAACAGATACAGTGATATATTTTGTGTTACAAAGCATAAAATTTGATCATTGTACTGATGGGACGTATAAAAATTACTATTTTTACTACCGGCAATATTGGTAAATATACAGAATACCGTACTTTCGCCAAATAAAGTGAAATCTTGCACACTCCTAGAATACAGTCTTTCGTAGCATGAATATCCGTTTCTTGGGGTCATATCTTATTTTCGAAGTGTGTTTCTCCCTGTAGGTACTGCATAGTGTCACATGCTTCTTTAATGGTTCCTTTACGTTCGGTCGTACTACGCGAGTGTTTTCATACTACTCAAAAAAACACGGCCTAAGCACCAAAATGAAACCACACCACATAGGAACAACATGGTACGTTGTAGCGCAGGTCCACGATAAAAACTCATTTTTCAAAAACCAGACGCAACCGCAGGAAATTCATTTCAAATTCATCTTCAGAAGGCAATGTTTTAGTTGTGTGCAAAACTCGGCGATTGTCCGGTATTCTGCACAATTAGCGCAATATTAAGTAGAATGCCATACCTACTCATTTTCTCTGAGGATGCTACTAATCCACAATTTGCGACGTTCTTCTTCATGAGGTTTGGATGGAAAGCAGTAAAATTTAACCGATTTGTCTGTGTTTGCGTAACTGTTACAGTCCACAACACAGCAATTTGTTTACTTACACGCAAAGAACATAAATATTTTTCAGCACTCTTGTTGATTACTGTCAAAGAATATATCTACTGGTGTAATTCTTTGATCACTATGCGATGCTACTCTTTCTCGGGGTGTAGATATTTCTACGGGTTCGTAGGCTGATATATTAAAACACTGGCGAATCGTTTAGTCCTCTATTTAAGTCAAAACACAATCAAACAAGAAAATAACTTTGAACACACACTGCGAAAAATACAGTGCAGCTCTTGGAGAATTCAGCTAACCATCCCCAGCTGCAGCCAATCGCTGACTGTCTCGCTTCGCTTCCTCACTTCCCCCACACACTGTTGCCGTTTCCCTCACTAATTCTTGTTTTAGGGCGCACTACAACTAGACAGACATAAATAAGAGAATTATTTAAGTTAGGCTACAGTAGTTGCAGCATACACCACACACCTGACAGCAACTGTGTTTACCCTACAGTAAACTGTAGTTTACCCACCGATGGTGGCGCCATTCGCTCATCGCCTATAGTTGATAGTGGAGCACCTTTTAAACATTTTTTCCAGATATTTTTTAAGTTAATCTATTGAAGTCATTGAATTATCTCTCACATTAGCAATTCTGAAAGAGATACATCTTACTCTCAGTTTGTGCAATGCTTCATAAACATGATTTATGTTTAACGAGTACAAAACTTTTATTTGCAATTGAATGTGTTTTACATTTTTAATGTGAAGGAGTTGGCCTAATCAGAGGTTGCTTTATCTTGCTGACGCAAAACGGATAAACACAATGGGTTTCTTGCTTTGAAAAAACCTAGTGTCTAAAATGTCAACAAAGATACGTGCAAATTTTAAACAAATTAATTCAACGTTAGTACAATAAAAAAGAGAATATTTAGATAATGTATATTGTACTCTGCTATCAGTTAGTGTACAGACATTGAACTAAAAATACATTAATGATAATTAAAACCGTCTAATGTATAAATGATTAGTTAAAGTATGTTCCACAAAAAAAGTCAAGCGTATTCTTTTAAATTGAAAATTGGAAGGATAACTATTAATTATTACTAGGTATTCACTTTATAAGAAAATGTCATTAATAAGAGTTATTGACGTTTCATTGTCTACAAATAAATGCTATCAAAAATTTTCGGGACTATAATGTTTACGGATGTAACCCCAAAGAACTATTAGGCCCTTATTTTCGAAGTTATTGCCAAATGGGCATATATAGTCCAATAGAATGAAAAGATTAATTCGCTGCTTATACACCCAATATGTTTAGCAAAGTTATCATTTAACTTCTGGAGTAAACATTTTTTGGACTTTCACGCCATTCCTAATTGACGCCTGAAGAACTGCAAATGCCACCAATTATGTGTGGTGAAAAGTCTGCGTTGCAATAGCTAAGATCGGGACATAACAGCCCGAAAACTTCGGTAAGTTTATCTGATGGACTATTTTAGCTTTGGCAAGAAAGCCTTTGGCCCGAGCACCCACCAAGACTGGTTCCACAATGGATTACTCATTGACCATTTGAGGAATTTATAATTACACTGCAAACAAATTTATCTTATTATCACTTCTACTAATTATCAGTAAATAATTCATCATTTACAAGGCAAACAATGTGTTATCTAGCTTTCTCGTATTTAAGGCACGTTAATAGTTAAAACATAGGCGGCGAATGTATAAAATATTATGTAGTGCTTTTATGTTCGTTTATTTACATTCATAATACACTACATTTTCTTTAGTGTGAAAATTGTGCAATATATCCTTTATTTTTATATAAATACTTACTGGTCATTATAATATATACGACTAAAAACTGTTTCATAATCATTACTACCAATTCAATACTTCAATTGGCTCCTTGACAAATATTTTGCGGAATTGATAACCAAATAAATACGTATTTACCATATAATCGTGAGTAGAAAAATTAATACCCGCCAAGTCATCCGATCACTTTGGATTTCTTTCTTTGAGTTATTTAAACTTCGTGGCTTGCAAAACACAATCCACAAACCTGGGAGATTTACCACAAATAATTGTTAACGATTACAGGAGGATGCCACGTGCAGCTTTCAAAAAGCGCATCAGGATTTCGAAAACCATCTGTACTACTGTATGAAAGACGTGCATCTCACGTTTTGAGAGTCTTTTGTAATGTCTTTGATTTTCATAGTCTGGTTTACACCCTTCTTTCTTTACACAAATCTTATACAAATGCATTGTTTTTCCATTCGTGGATATTGGGCGTCTGCAATCTTAAATAAAAAATACCTTGTGATGGTAAATAATTCTATTCTATAATTCTATAATCTATATTATAAGATAATCAAAGTGTGCTGTTTTTTACTCATCCTGCATGTTAAATATTGTTCACCTCCTATGACATGCTAGATCTATCTTTTTTGTCTATATCTTACTTCTATTTAGTGTTTTTCCTTGTAGGTTTTTCAATAATTTTTGCTTCCCATCTTTCTCCAATTGTCAGTCCACGCTTCCATCCTTACCAAATGTGCAAACTACATAAGTTGTCTTTTGTCTGTTGTTTCTGTTATTGATTCAATTATCAATTATCTCAGATGTTTTTGTAAGTTTTGCTGTCTGCTATGGTTACTTCCTTTACTTTTCTCAACCATTTCATCTCGGTAGTTGCGATTTGCCTTCACTGCTTATGTGTAGGTACTCATATTTGTATTCATATTTCGGTATTTATCTATATACTGCTTTAAACCATTTTCCTATGTTGCGAATTTTTGTTCACTTATTTCATCTTCTTAACTACTCTCTTCTTTAGCGTCCGTGTTTATTTAGATTGCCCACGGCCATTACTTTAATTTTTCATGCATTTATTCTCACATATATTATTTCACACTCTATATTGGTCCTGTAGCACAATATTACTGGGAAGGCACATTCTGATATGCCCACTAATTGCAAATGTCGATGTTCCACATACAGTTTGTCTATTTTTAACAAGCATTCCTTCATTGTGTCATCTAGTAACACTAAAAATCGTCGAAGGCTCATACTGGACTCGGTTTCTCCCCTTTGCTTAACCCATCACTTGTTTCAAACATCTCTGATAACATATTTTTATTTTGTGCTCATACACATGACACATTTTTATCTACGTCCCTTCTTGCAAGACAAACCCACATTTTCTTCCTAAGGACTATATTTTAAGAGCTTGCTCAATGTCTATGAATATATGATCTACTTTCCAAATAGTCTATCCATCTTTCCTTCTTTATCCTTACTTAATTTCATTACGTTTATTATTTATAATTAATGTAGTAACTCATATTTCGCTGATATAAAAAATTACACAAGTGGCAATATGCATAAGCATATAAAGACTGCCACAGTCCGTTTGACTCCATAATAACACACCAGTCGGATATAAAAATTTTATTTGTTTCTAATTCTTGCAGATTTATACCAAGGTAGTGCCAGTAAAATAAGCGAACAAACTATCTACGGTACTTTCCACATTATATAACAAACTGAGTAGTTCATCTATAACATCTGACAAATTATAGTTATTTGACTTTGCAATAAAATAAACAACTGTATAAATATCTGATGACTTTATACTAGACAATATAGAAATAGTAAGCTGGTTAGCATCATATAAAAACTGTTGGATAGAACGCAATTCGTCACCAAAATTAGATTCAATGAATTCGACAATAACATTGGTTGTTTCCCTTAGAGTCCTATGTCTGGCAATAAGATCTACTTCCGTGGGGACATATAATTCCACGGCGAGGATTTCATTGCTTTCTAAAGCAACAGCGCTACACTGTAAAACATTGATCACGGAATAAGTAAAAAAACACAATAACAGCTAAAATACTTACGGCTCCAACTAGAGCGAGGAAAATAATACAAATACTGGAATTCATTTCTTCTGCAACAGGCGCAGTAGACTGAGTAACACATAAACCTTAACTGGTTACACATATGAGTGTAATCACTGCTAAATAGGTTTTACAGATAATACGCAATAAAAGATAATCTCAGCTGGCTATAAAAATATACCTGCGATGTTCTCAGAAAAGCCTTTACAGCTGGACATTTTTTACTTAAAAATTTGGGAAGAATATCTGTTATTTAAGAGGGTGACCGTATTTGTGCATAGGCAACATTTCTTAAAACACTGCCCTGAGTCTCTACTTACAATTTTCAATAAATCTTTCAATTAAGGAGTTTTTCGATAGTACTCGAAGCTACCTGTATCTTACTTGTGCAAGTTGTCGATTATAAAGGTGTTTGCACGTGCGAGGCTCAATTACAAAGCTCTTTGAGTTCATCTCTGGACACTCATCTGTTTCTTGTCAAAAATTTATTATGGGAGAACACCATGGGTTTAGTAAGGGTAAATCTACAATTTAATTAATTTCGTTTCACAAATTTAAAATTAGGAAATAGGGTTTATTTTATCTACACTGATATAATAAGAGGTTTGATACAATTAATGTGTATCGGCTACTTAGTAAGCCTGAATTCTTAAATTTTATGTTTAGTTAGAAAAGAATATGCATCTTTATTACAAATATGTGTAGTTATATATATTCTTAAGGGGCGGTAATTTTTATTTTTATGCGGACAACTTAACCGCTAGAGCGGGCGTAGCTTTTTTTCTACGATTATTACGTATTATGTTGAAGACTTTAATAGGTATACTGAATAGTATGATTCTACTACATATAATTTATAATGTCCTTTAATAGCGACATTATTATGTATATGATATCCTTGGGTATTTCCTTTCCTTTTAATTAAGTATGTCGTTTGGTAATTCGCAAAACTTTTTCTTCCATATATTTAATTATTGTCCCGATGATTTTCATAGTTTCACTTTACCTATGACTTGAGTAACTTTTTTAATATTTTTAAACAATAAGTATCAAAGTAATGATTTTATTCTTATAATTAATGAATGTGTACCAGCACAGCTACGAAGAGTGCAACCGGTACATACTCCTAAATTCTGTCATCTGCATTTTCCAACTCCCCCATCTGAAGTTTATTCCAGACAAGCTTTTACTGTTTTATTCATGCCACTGTGAACTCGCAACTCTTTGCTTCTGTTAATCTTTTTGTGTGCTGGCTATTAGAACGGCTTGGTACGAACAGATTTGCATTTCACAGCAACAGTTTGATGCCCGCCGGGCGACCCCCTCGTGGTTCCAAGCCGTTCGCAAGACGGCGCTATGTTCGTAAGATACTTATGTAACACTTCCGCCGTTTACAGTAGACACGCAAGGCAACCAACCAACTGAAAAAGTAATTTTTATATGTTTCATGTTAGAGAACATATTTAGAGAGAATTGTTTAAACTGTAAATGAAAGTCATAGCTATAATGTATGTCGGGGGTGACTTTTCAAAACGCAGCTTTTTACAAAATCTTTTATGGGAGATATGCATTATTTCAAAAACTGTTAGCCCCATTAATGTGTTAAATATATTTCTTTTTAATGCTAGAATCTCTAGTTACAATTCGGTATTTCACAATAATTGTTTAACATAGCGCAAAAAACAAGTGAATATGGTCTTAAATGAATACCACGTAGTTTAAATATTTTATTTGATCTAATTGGTTCAAAAATTGCACTACAGCCTCTTACGGTTGCGTAGTCGTGTGACGTCATTTAGCATATTTCGACAATGAAGTTATCACAACACATTTTAAAATAAATGCAAAAGGCGCAGTCTAATCCTATAAAAAGGTATGAAGTAAGGTTGTATTTGTTTATTAACGATATATTGATAGTTAAAATCAGTGGAGATGGTAACATCAACATTAAATGGAACGACGAGGTAACGTAGAAGAACTTATTTAACACTATTAAAGAGAGTATTGATTCCTGCTGTTTATTTTATTCATGATCAATAATTTGTGGTAAACATAATCCCGTAAAAGAAATTTTAAAGATTAATACAATTCATATTTTACGTTGAAGGACCTCATATAAGCTTACTAAAAACTGCTGGTTTTCCTCTAAAAAAGATACCTACCTAATTTACCGAGAAAAGTAGTCGTTAGTAGACTAAATTATTACAAAAATATTTCTAATGAAACATTCCATACATTCATTATTAAGCCGATCATGTGCACCTATACCTACATACCTTCCAAAACGCATACTTGTCGCGTCAGATATTATAATTTTATCATTGGCATTATTCCTGGAACGTTTTCTTGTCTATAAATATTGTGCCTGTAATACATAAGCTAATAAAATTATACGTTAGCATCATGTTCTAGATGTTAAAAAAAATGAATAAACAATATACTGTGTATACTGTATCCATTTCATTTATAAAGCATGCGCCGCTATCCAAAAAAAGTTCTGTCAACGCTAACAGTGTTTTCACCTTTAAGGTGGTAATCTTGATTATAAACTTATACTGCAATTTTTTAAAGTTCGCCTTTACTATCGCTTGATAATTTTGAACTAAAATAAACGACATTAATGCAGAGTGAAACTTAAGAAGATACTTATGGCGACATCTAATTTTTTTCTACCTCAAATATTAAATAAAAAATAAAAATCGCATAATTACGACCATAGTAATCAACTTAATATATACAAACATGGGATTTTACATATAATTATAATTTATATATACATAAAAAACATAGTTAAAGTGTATACACAGCAGTGATGAATTAAATGCACGATTTAAACTTTGTCTGTTTAGCTGTTATTTAAAAAAAAATCGAGACCCATCGATTTCTATTTTTTGCTATATATAAACTTATATCATACTGTCAGGCAATACTGTTTTTAAACAAGTCAGTTTGACTTGGTTCCGGCGTTGCCCAGTTTCACAGCAGAATCGAACTGTATTTCAGCAATTCTTAGGTAATCATTTTCCAAAAAAGTGGTTAAATAACGAGGACCGATAGAACTCTCGGAGCGATCAGCAAACTAACCACCTTTGATTTTTTTAACACCTAAATCCCTGCTTTATAGCAGTAGGCCTAAAAACTTTTTAAAACGAAGGATCAACATGAAACTGCAAAACTTAGTCCCTGATATTATTGAACGTACAACTGAAAATGTGTATGCAGTATCAACTGTCGAAATAAAATATTGTTTACTTTTATATTTTTTAGTTTGGAAAAAATAATTGATTAATATCATAAGAATTAATACTGCCATCATAGGTATCATTGCATTAGAAAGAAAAATGTATATGTGCTACTGTCAAAAAAAATCGACTTTCTATTAAAAAAACTTACGATGAAGTCGTATACGGAACGTTGATAATGCCATCCAACCTTGTATTATATGAAAAGATGTGGAACATAAAAGCAAAATTGTCGAGTCCCGTTTTTTTACATTTACATTTACATTTTTTCCAGCTATCTACATATTTTGTTTATTATCTAAAAAACAAATAAAACTCCACATATGAAAGTAGCCCAGTCAAATTTTACCTACCGATAAAAATGCCCACCTTGCAAAATGTCGTGTAATTAAGATTTTTTATAACATTATTGGGAGCTACCTGGAGGCAAAAGCAAGTTTTAAACCTGCAAACTGAAAGACTTCTGAAAATGAGTTTTATTTTTCGTTTTTTGTACGACGTACCGCATCAACATCAATAATTATAAAAAGCACTAAATTTGCTGCAGGTTTTCTATATAAATATTTTTCAAAATTCAGTACAACCTAGTTTCGGAACTTTGAAGAAAAGTATTTCATTTCGCAGCATTTAAAAAATACTGATATTGGTATTGTGATTTCAGCTGTTTCGAAATTTTCACTGTCTGACCACATTGTTGTAGAAGGAACATAAATCTTATAATTCTCTTAACAAATTTGGCTTTCACTATGAAAATATTTTTTTATCGAAACCTAGGAAAGTTGAATTTTATTTTATTTATTATATTATATTATATTATATTATACATTCAAGTATAATACAACAATTGACAGGACGCAACTACTTTGCTGCATGCCTTCAATGGTTACGACATCAATTCCCCCTTGTAGGCGTAGATATCACAAAGAATTCTCAAACTTAAAAATGGTCTCGGTTTTTACACAAGCTCACACTAGCCATGAGAAGGTACTCGAGGTTAAACAATATTTTCTTGCAGCTATGCACTGTGGTGACAGTCACCCAAACGCTCAATGATATAAAGTTAACACAAGTTTGTGAAGGCAGCCTAAATGCATAAAATTAAGCTGAGAACCTCGGTCAGTAACCACAGATGCTGCAAAATACCATTCATTCCGGATTTGGCATTTGCAATACTCTGTAATGGAGATGGAAGCGTATTATTAGTCGAGGCCTAAATAATCATGTTCCTATACGAGGGTGAATGCTTTCAGCGTCCATAAATATAAGATAATATTTTGTCGGATAGATCGCTGTCACTTGAAAACACTGACAAAAAGTTAATAGTCTGACGTTTCGATTACACCTGTAATCTTTGTCAAAGACGAAGAACCTCAAAATTTGCCTGACACAAGTTCAAACAAAATTTTGAAAGTAAATAAACAAATCACCAAGGATGCGAGACGTCATAGAAACAACGTGCCAACCTGATAAAAAAGGAACCTAACGATGAAAAAGGAACTACCTACCTACTAGATATACACGAACTACTTGATAAAAGATAACTACAAAATAGCCTTCCAAATGTCACCTAACTCATAATTTCCACAATCCCTATTAAAATTATTAGTATTCCTACAAATTTCTATAGCTCCTTTTATTAGACGTTTGTGATAATATTTTTCTCTATGTAAAATTTTTGTTTTATCAAAATCAATCATGTGTTTAGTCAAATATGAGTGTTCAGCTACGGAAGATTTATCTATCTGTTGCAACCTAGTAGCTCGTATGTGTTCTTTCAAACGCGTACCTACTTTTCTTTTAGTTTGACCTATGTAACACTTTCCGCAAGAACAAGTAATTTTGTAAACACCTTCACTTTCTAAATGTACTTTATCTTTAGTAGAACTTAAAATTTTATCTAAATTATTATATGTACTATCAACAACTAAAATATCGTGTTTTCTAAGCATCCTCTTTAATTTTTCCGAAAGGCCTTGTACATAAGGCAAACTCAACTTCAATTTGCTTTGTCGTGGCTGAGAATTTACTTGATTTGGATGAGCACTTTTATTAAAAACTGACCAAATATTCTTACTACTATAACCATTTCTCACTAGTGCTGATTTAAGATGATATATTTCTTTTTGTACAGAACTTTCATCTGATATCCTTTGTGCTCTAACAAATAACGTCCTAATAAGACTATTCTTTTGAGAAGTAGGGTGGTGAGATGTGGCATGTAAATATCTGTCTGTGTGTGTTGGTTTTCTGTAAACCTTGTGTCCTAACTGTCCAGTGTTTGTTCTATAAATTTGGACATCCAAGAAAGGTAAAATACCATTGCTTTCTAATTCCATAGTAAATTTTATGTCGGGATTTTGACTGTTCAAATGATTTAGAAACCTACCCAGCTCTTCTATACCGTGGGGCCAAATAACAAAAGTGTCATCTACATACCTATACCAACATTTTGGTTTAAGCTGAAAACTGTTTATCGCTTCATGTTCAAAATTTTCCATAAACAAATTGGCTACTACAGGACTTAGAGGTGAACCCATTGCACAACCTGATTTTTGTTCATAAAAATTATCATTCCACAAGAAATAAGTAGATTTTAAACAATGTTCGGATAATCTGGCTATCGTGTCACCTAAGGGATCGCTATTAAGCTTGGATTTGATTATATCTATCGTTTCAGGAATGGGTACTTTCGTAAATAAAGAAACCACGTCAAAACTAACCAAAATATCAGCTTCTGAAATACTTAAACCTTTTATAATATCAATAAAGTCTGAAGAATTTTTGATGAAACTACTGGTATTTCCCACATAAGGTTTTAAATAGTTGGCACAAAATTTTGCCAATTTGTGACAAGGACTGCCAATCGTATTGACTATGGGTCTTAACGGGACATTGGTTTTGTGGATTTTGGGCAAACCATACAATTTAGGTACCTTGCAATCGGAAACAGTTAAAAGAGACTTCTCCTCATTCGAAAGATTAGAACTTTTGATAAGATCATTGGTAATTTTGGAAATTTTAGAGGTAGGATCTCGGGATAATTTTTGATATGTTTCCTCATCTAACAACTCTCTAACTTTATTCTCGTAATCTGTTCTATCTAAAATTACTGTGGCTGAACCGTTATCTGCTCTAGTAACTATAATGGACTTATCTGTATTCAAATCCTTAAGAGCATTCATTTCCTCAGATGTCACATTAGGTTTGGGCGTACGTGCATTTCTAATAGCGTGGCATACATCCATCCTAATCTTATCCGCTTGATCTTTCGGAAGCAGTCTTATACAAGATTCCACAGATGACATTATCTCCACTTTTGGAATGGTCCGTGGCGTTACAGCAAAGTTCATCCCCTTCGCTAAAATATTTACAGCAGCATCTGAGACACTCTTTTTTGACAGGTTTATCACAGTGTTGTTGATGTTGGTTTTAACTATGTTAGATGATTTGAACTTATTGTGTTTAATGGTATTGAATTTCTCAAATTTAAGTATGTTTTGTTCCTTGACCTTGTTAAAGTGTTGTTTGTATACTTTTTGTGTAAACTTTATTATGTCTTCAAAATCTTGATAAAAAAGGTTGTGGGTTAGAATTTGCAATGTTYCGTTTATGTCTTCATCTAAGAAACCAAGTTGTCTACGTGTGTCGTGTATGCGTTCCCTAATTAAAGCAAATTTTGTTTGTAGCATAATTTTATTTGACTTGTATGTGTTTATGTGTGTTTTAATATTAAGAAAATTTGGTACGACCTTTTTATCTCTGCAGCGTTTCAAAAATACTAATCGGTTGACGAAGCTCGCTTTCTTCAATGAAGTCCTTTCCAGTCTTCTACATACTCCTAGAATGTACTCTCCGTAGAGTCTTCGTATACGAGGGTGAATGCTTTCAGCGTCCATAAATATAAGATAATATTTTGTCGGATAGATCGCTGTCACGTCAGACTATTAACTTTTTGTCAGTGTTTTCAAGTGACAGCGATCTATCCGACAAAATATTATCTTATAATCATGTTCCTACTTTAAGGATCTATTATAATTATTATTTAAGCATAATTTAGTAAGTCATAGTTAAATTAGTGTTTCTTTTTTTGTTTAGTTGGAGATTAGAATCTTCAGTGGTTCATTCAGTATTAACAGGTTTGAAATATTAACAGTCTTGATGGTTACCACGATATATGGTAACAACATAATGGTTTCGAGAGTGCATTTATTGTGCAACGTTATGAATTAATGAGGTAGCGTGAAAACAAGTTGATTGTTTGAAAATGCTTTTGTTTCCCGAAAATCAGATAGCTCTGGCGGCCGTTTCGCCTTGACGGTCATTTTTGGAATTACTATTTGCTTCGCAACGCAATTTTCTTCTTCGAGAAAACAAAGTTGCCTTTTAGGAATATCCTCAATTTCCAGAACTTAAGAAGCTGCTGGTCAACACTAGGGGATCGTGAAACATTGCACACAATGCCGTTGTTCTGAATGCCCTAAGTAAGGCAGCCACCTAATATCCATTAAGTTTTCTGAACAAATGGCCGCCGTTTGTATAAGCAAATTTATTTAATTCATTACCATGCATTGCACCTTAAAACTGCAAGAATTACCTATAWCTATWGATTTTAACGTAACATAACAGTACTGAGTCAAATTAGAAGAAATCTGTCCAATTCCTATTACAGGCAGGTTTATCGAAGATCTTGCAAACCCTGCCAAAGAATACAAACTATCAGTTATAAAATTAGATTGACTACCCGAATGAAGTATTGATTGAGATATTGAAGGAATCATATATCCTGCATGCTTACAGCTTGAATAAGTAGTCGTAGTAACCCGCTCTATTTCTACATTAATAGTAATACAAGTAATACAATTTTTAGCATGTTTACATGTGGCTCTTTGCAAAAGTAGCAGGAAATTTTTGTAACAGTGGATATTAAATATGATTGCGCGATGGCTTAACTTGTGGAAACGTTGCATTAAATTAATTACTTTTATACTGGTATTTTAAGGTTTTTTAGAAAAGCAGCTTTATTTTGAATAGATTCCTTTAATTCTGCAAAAGTGGGAATTTCACTAATAATATTGTATTCTCTCCACTCCCTAGTAGTCGCGAACTCAAGTTTTTGACAAACCATAAAACTTGCTAAGCCGTCCCGCTGTTCTGTAGGCTGATCCAGAACATGTAAAGCTCGTAAATTATTTGAAACATTATCAATTAAATCTCTTGTCCTGCACTGGACTCCTTGGAAAAAGCAACTAAATTAAATAGGACTTTGAAGTGATCATATACCAACAACTTTTTATTATGCATCGATTATTTCAAAGTCTATCCTGTGAAGAAGCCCGCAAAGAGCGAAACTTCTGGGTATCAGTGTGTATCTGTTTTTGTTTATTAAGGATTCGTGTGTGTCTTTAAATACTAGCCATCATGATATATCTCCATTCAATTTTGATAATTACTACCGTTAAATGAACTAMTACGGATTACATTATCAATTCCATATTTAATAGCTGCTGCGACTGACATGTAAGTCTTCAGTAACAGATATTTTAGGACCGGAGGTACTACTGTCACTAKCCTCAAASTGTATACTGTTAAATTTTAAAATTAAGTTTTCGGAATACTGCACCAATACAGGTGTGCTTCTTGATTTTTTGGGTCTAAGTAAAATGCCTTTGAATTGGTTTCTAACAATTTAGTGACATAGTGTTGAAATGTGTAAAATGTCCCTTCATTGCACCACGTCTTTTAATAAGACTCGTTTAATTGCCAGTCATTAAAAACAAACCATAGAGACGAAAGACGGTGCGAGTTATAGAGATGAAAATTGATCCACAAATCTGTTTGAAGGTATGATGAATATTCATCTTATTTTTATAATTTATTGTTATTTCGGGCAAAAAAAACTAATGTGACCTAAACAATTAGTAAGTAGTTAGCTACACAAGACTCAATTGTACCTTCACAATAAATATAATAGGTTATGTCTACATTCTCCCAAAAGTGGTTACCACCATAGTAACCAACCTTAAGTAACTTAATTATTTCGTTTCTTATACTACATCATAGTTTTAATGTACGCGCCAGGAAAGAAGGCAGACGTGGCGAGGACGACAATTGTGGCTAGACAGTTAAATCATTAGTGTGCCCGTCATTATTCATGGTCACAATTTCAAACTAGCGCGGCGAATAAATTTATTAACTCCACCAAACCATGCGATTCGCTCTGTTCAAATTCTGGACGATATTACATTCCAAAGGTCTGACTTCTTTCCTGGCGCGCACTATACATAACACTTCCAGTTAATTGGGTATTTCATGGAAGTAAAAATTACGGAATTCAATATAGTTTCGTTACTAATTGTAACATATGCAAATAATTCCATATTTTGGTTAGTATAAAAATGTGTTTAAGTACGTGAATCTTCAAGTCAAAGTTGAACTATTTTAAAACACCCTCCAACGGATGTGACGACTTAACTGAAAACGGAAATACGCAAGTTGACAACAATGTTACTTTGCATTCCTTTGTGTCTGTCAAATCACAGTCGGGCGTCAGACAAGCTGATTGTAAACACACGTGGTTTTCTAAACGTTATCATCTTTGCCGGTGTTGGATTTGTTGTGTTTGTGTTTGATGATGCTTAATTAACGCAAGAACAACGAACAATAAACAAAAAAAACAAACACAACACATAAAAAGCGCGTTTACAGATAATTCAGCTCAGCTGTCACTGTACTGTCAGTGGTCAGCTGTACACGATGTAGCTACTTACTCCGATTGTTGTTTATCCCTCTCTTTTCAACACGGTACAACCTGATTGTTCACTTATGTCGTCACAGCGGAATTCCTTAATTTATATTAATTAATATCTCAAGTTCTAGGGAATATTGAAAGAAATTAAAAAAACACGCAGTCTTATTTCAATTGGATCGTTCGGAATGTATCATAAAAAAACGCTGAAATACCCAATTTAGTGCTATTTAGAATTGACTGATTATGATCGGTGTTGCACTTCATCGCTTAGAAAAAAGTTATTCTAAAATTAAAAAAAAAATAAGAATTTTTTGTCATTGCAGACTTAGTACCAGGCTTTTAATGTCCAAAACTTATTTCGCTTTACCTCCACCTTACCCCAAATAAACTTTAAAAAGGAATCTGAATTATCCGTCCTAAAATGGCATACGCGCTAGATTGCTCATGTATAACTGTAATATATTTCATTTCCTGAACTTGAACCTGAAATTATTTGTTTTTACTTCTTTGTTTTTGGAATTCACGTTTTCGTTTTAACTTGACATCTCCATTACCCCAAATCCATCAGTCCCGGTTTACGTCGATTCAATTAATTTCGCCTGTTTTAATGAACACCGCCCGGGTCCTGGTAATCGCCCAATCACCATCTGCGTTGTCAGGACGAGATTTAAAAAGCGCCTCGCTCTGATGTATCGTGGCCGTTTTTCAACTGTCTCATTTGCAACAGGGCTGCAAAGAAGCTCCTGAAGTACAATCGGAGCCTCGGCGAGTCTTATCTGTCGAATATAAAATTGCCACTCRGCCAGATAGAAATGCACCATAAACATTATCTGCGCTGTAAGCCGCGTGCCAGGGATAGATAAATGATGCGGGTAGTGACACCACAGAGTTCTTCTTTATTCCACCCTCAGATGATGCCTCTTTTCGTTGAGGAAAAACTTCGTAACGAGATTTCTGCACAGCACAGCAGTTTAGGTATACAGCGTAGTCGCCTTTAAGATGCTCACCACTACCATCTCGAAAACGGTAATCTACGGAGTCTCTGCAGATTCAGTATTTACAACGTTTATTTCGACACCTTGCTTAGTTTTTGAAATATTTAGAAAAAAGTAAATTTTTGCATTTTCTGGTGTTTTAAATTGTCGCTTTATTATCTACACTATTGTAAAATATCTATCTCCATATATATATATATATATATATATATATATATATATATATATATATATATATATATATATATATATATATATACATATATATTTATAAATTATTACATATAAATTTACATAAGGCGATACGAACTTCAACCAAACATACGTGTTAAAACCTACTAGATGCTTGTGATTTGTGATCCTACTTTTGATTTATTGATTATTGTTGTTGTTGTTGTTGTTGTTGTTGTCGTCGTCGTTGTTGTTGTTGTTGTTGTTATTATGAAGAAGATATGAAGTCATCAAATGTTTTTTAATACAACTAAATGCATTTTTGTCATTTGAACCCTAATTATCTAGAATTCAACCATTATGTCTTTTGGCATCAAAATGGTTATTAAACACGTGCATAAAATGACGTTCAAAGAATTACGTAGAGTAGTCAAGCAAATGTTTAAAGTGTGATACACCTCCATATGGCACCTCAAAAAAATTGTTTGAGGGAGTTATGTGGGTTAAACTTGCTCGTACTTCATGTTCATTTCAACTGTTACTGCAGAATATCTTGAAGTAATGAAAATGACAACTTTTTGTCTATTGATTCCAATCGTGTTTTATGCTATTTTTTCGAACTGTTGATGGTCAAAAAGTGCTTAGTCTAGTTTAAAGTAATACTAAAGTTATTAAAAGCCAAATTAGTCAAAATAAAACACACTGGCATGGACAATTTCTAAAACATAATATTTATAGTGACAATTCTCAAACAAGTAATTTAAATCTGCGAAATACGAGACTTAACGAATTCTAATTTTAATGATATTAGGTTATGGCGATAGCTTCAGAATTGTCACGAAGTTTGTCAATCGTTTAATATGAAACGCGATAACAGACCTCCTGTGACACATTCTACTGTTAGTAGACTTGTTGCATGGTTTCACGAAACCGATACTGTGAAAGACCATCCCAAATTAAAGGAGGACACAAAATTAAACATTTTATTAGAAGTCGATGCAAATCCGAGCCTTATATAACTACGTCAGGTAGCAATAAACATCGACGTACACCACTCGACAGTGGGTAAACTTTATCGAAGAAAAAAATTCATTTTACAAGATTCTAAACCTTGCTAATTCATTAAATGTGGAGACCAGTGTCACTTGATAGCATATTTTGTTTTATTTGTAAACTTTATATTATCCGCATTTGAATAACCATGTTTGCAATGGGTAACTTTAAGCCACGCCGCTAAAACGGACTCTGACGTCACGAGCCGGACGAGTCCGCGCACGGTGCGTATCTTAAATGCTGATAATCTCGCTGCTAGCCAACGCATTTTGCGTTTCTCCATGTCAGTCATTAACAAATGTCAATAGTTAAATGAGAAGTGTTGTTTTTGCCAGCAACGGGACTATCCGCGCTGTAGTTCGCACCATAAGTGGACCCGTCCGGCACGTGACGCCAAAGGCCGTTTTAGGGGCGTGGCTTTAATTCTGTTTTCTAAGTCGTATTGTGAACTTACTTGAGGACTGATTTAATTTTGTCTTTCGACATTATATCCGCAAATTTGATTCTCTTTCGGACTACCAAACATTTACCAGGATTTAAAATTTATAATTTCCCCATTGTGTACATTTTGACCGTTTTTTAACAATGCATAATATTGCAAAAATGGCTAAATTTCCCAATACTTTGACACTGAGAGACACTGCAGGATATGATAAGAATAATAATTGAAACAGTTATTAAACATTTAAGCAACTAGTGATTTTATGTATATAGCTTATACATCCCTTAAATAATTAAATACTTAACAGTAAAGGCAAAGGTAGAATTCTAAAGCTTTTTTGCTCCAAGTATCTGTGCAATTTTTACCCAAAAATATCAAAACGATACGATAAAATATTTCCATGGGTAAAAAAATAATTATTGTAGCTCAAAATGCAGAACCAAATTATAGTGATTGCTACAAAATATGAAAGATTTTTTTAACGTAGTATTGATATCACGACAAAAATATTACGATATTAAAGAAAATCAATGAACTGCTTAATTTTCACACTATACTGAGATTTTCATTTTCTTTCATTTATATTCCATTTATGAGATATTACTGCATGCCTTTGATACTCATATGCACATTACGAAAATAAAAACTTGAATATTTTACTGCTAAATGCTTTATTCAATACTAACGAGTTTTACTTAATTTCTTTTTTAATTACATTAATTTAATTTTACTCTGTGTATATACATGCCACTAAAATTAATATAATTATTTAATAAATCTGAATGTACAATACTGCAAAAATCTTAAACTAAGTAAATATTATATACACTTGTTTCGATAAATAAAAACTACGCACTATCTATTTAATTAGTCGAACCGATTTGAATCAGTCATGCAAGGTCTATTACTATTATTTTTAATGAGGTGTTCTATCGTAAATAAATTAGATTTCTTGCAGCTATTTGACGCACCCTTCAAAACGACGTGGTCTTCGCTCTCCAGTTTTTCTAAATTCTTCCGCGTGACCAACGACAACGCCTGATCCTGTCAAATAAAAGTAGCTTTAATACGCAAGTTCCTCTTATAGKTCGTCAGATAGTGACAAATTTACTGCCCTGTCACAATCATATTAATGGTAATGGTAATGTTAAGATGGTAAGAACCAGAACATAAGTAACATAAGTAAGTAGTCACCATTAACATCATTATGTACAACACAGCCATTAACATTACCATTACCGCTTTATAACACCGTCATTACCACAGGGTAGTTTGCATACAAGCCTCGAAAAGGGTTGAAGAGTACATTAGTGGAGTTAAATGAAGGTAAATTTATGAATGACCCCTGAGGATAATATATAGAAAATTCAATTTTCCTTAACACAAGAAAAATGTAGGTACTTATCCATTCGTGCCACTCAAGGCAATCGGTTTTTCGGACTAGTGACAATTACGTGTTCATACTTTCGATGGACTTGTGTGAAAAAACTGGTTAAAATCTAGATTTTTCCTTGCATGATTACTCTGTTATTTCAATCCTTTAGCACCTGCAACACTCAAGCCTCTGGTTTTTCGAAGCCAGGTCCAATTAATTAATCATTTAGTTAACACAACTTGCGTGAAAATATGGGCTAGAGATACATTTTACTTGCGTTAAGGAAAATCGAATTTTCCATCCGTTATCCCCAGGGGTCACTCATAAATTTACCTTCATTTACTCTACCACAATGTACTTTTCAACCCTCTTCGAGGCTTGCATGCGAATATGAGGCACCTAAAAATATCGGGTGTTTCAAATAAAAAGACAAATTCGAATGAAACAGGTCAATTTTAGTTCGGAGGAGAGACCTGGTAATGTATCTAACATTCGAAGTCGTCCGAACAGCCTGGCAGCTCTCACCCTTAATTTTTGAATAGGAATTGTGGTAGTGTTGATACCGTATTGTGAAGGTCTTTCAAAATCGTTTTGAAAATTCGTAAAAAAAGACGATCAATTCTTTTAAAATAACCTGCCTGTGTAATTGGATTAGTCATCCTTCAATAAACGGCGACTCAGATGCTTCTGAAGATCTCTGGGGTCAACTACTGGCACTCAAAMATAATTGTGTGACGTAATTCCTCCATGCATGCTGCTTGCGTTTCAAAGGAAAGGGAAGTAAGATCTGGAGAGTTTCCTGGTCATTCAACAGGTCCTCTCCGTCAAATTCAATGCCATTGGAAATTGTCATCAAGGAATTGCTTAACAGAAGCAACAGAGTGAGTATTTTCATTGGTGTATTTTAGCATTTAAGAGAGATCGACAGCGCTCTGTTAGATATTTTTTCCAAATAAATTCAGTGGAATTGGACTTCGAGTTTCATTTACCTTTCTTGGGTATTTAGACACATTCCACTTCCAGTACAAATGGATCAGTTTATACTTATTCATTTTCATTCAACTCCTCATCTTGTTTCGTGATTTAATGGTATAGGGATAGATTAGCGTGTCTAGCACATCGAGATTAAGCTGACCGAATGTTCTCAAGCAATAAAAGACCTATGTATCATAGGCACCTAATTTCTCAACCGACACTTTAAATTTTTAGTCCCTGAATATGTACTTCCTACATCAAATTAGGATTAAGATCACTCCAGTGTTTGCACTTAAGCCGGTTAATATTGCCATTTAAGAAAAATTAAGTCTCAGGATTAGATTTAATAAAGGAAAGAAAATTAATTATATCAACTTGTTTACTTTTAAAAAGGCACAAAATATCATCTACATTACAAAACCAAAAATGAACGTTAGACTGATAACAGGTACACTCCGTCTGATTAGAAAAGAATACAGGAGCGTCATCATTTGCATGCGCAAAGTTGCACGTCATAACCAGTGTCGCCATCGTTAATATGGGTCAGTTAATAGGTTGCAGTACAATACGCAGCACACAGCAAAATAGCAGGATATATTATGCAGACAAAACACTAATAATAAAAAAAACATGCTGTATAAACAGTAAATACGAAACGCGCTAATAAAAACACGCACTCTGACCGTCTACTCCAAACGAAACGCGAACGTTGAATTAGACGAATGCGAGCACGCCACTGAATGGTATCGTTACCTGGCAACGGTTGGTGTCGCGTGCGAAAAATGGTTTGTGCGCATGACGTCATTGATGATGCCCTGTATTCTTCTCTATTCAGATAAAGTGTACGATGAGATAAATCCAGTGGCGTAGCCAAGGCTGGGGCAGAGGAGCAATGCCCCCCCCCCAGGAACTAAATTATTTTGATAATGGAATAGCAGCCTTTTTACATTTACCAGTACAAATTTGTTCCAAACTATTGGTTTTTCGTATAATAAACATTTTAGCAAATTAAATATTAAAATTTAAGTCACCCTTTTCTGTTTTTTCTTGTTTGTACTTAACATTTTTCTTGTGTTTGGAGCATTGCCTCCCCCCAAGTTAATTTTCTGGCTACGCTACTGGATAAATCAGTTTCAGCTTTATTCATAAATAGTTCAGCCAAAAGAAGGCTAAGAGAAGAATCCATAGCCAATCCCGAAGTTTGTACAAAATTTGTATTATTGAATTGAAATAAGTTTTAGTTTAATACAAATCCAATTAAGCTATTTGTATGGATGAAGCTAAACCAGAATTTTGAAAAAGTAGGTCACTTGAAATTTAATTACAATTTTTAGGAGAAATAGAAGGAAATAAATTTTTCACGTCGAAACAAAATGAGTTTGTGAGTCAAATTGAAACTGTTTTTTAATACAAAAGAATTATCAAAATTTACAACATCGCGGAAAGCTAAATTTAACCATTTTGCTAATTCGTAACAAAGAGAGTTTACATATGAAACAACTGGTCTAATAAGACAATCTTCTTTATGAATTTTAAGAAGTCCATTAAGTCTAGGTTTTGAAGGGGTCATATGAATAATCTGACTTCTTGCAATTAAAAATTTTGAATTAAACTTAAATTGTCTCATCACTTTCAATGAAACAAGGTCTCTATCATTTAGAAAATAAGAATTTTTTATTGTACTCATCACCTTTATCTAAAAAAACTAGATTTTGACAAATTTAAAACTTTGCGAAAAAAATTAAAGGGTTGAAGATTATTAAATACTTTTATAACCCTATGTGAAGGTTTGTTTATGTATTGTTTGTTTGTTTTATGTATTTTGTTACAGGGTCAATAACATTGAAGTTGCAAAAAAAATTATTTTGATCATTTCGAAATAACGAACGAAAGAATTAGCCGAAGGTTTAAGTGGAATTGGTTACTGTGCAAACTACGCGATTTACCTTTTAATTTAGAATAGAGTTTTTTGGAAGGCGTGGAAACAATACGCGTACCATTTTTGTACATTTGGCCTTGCAAAATTTTTGAACCTGGAAACGCAAATAAGGGTCTTGCCGGCCCTGTGTAAACTCGTCTGAGAACCGAGTATTGTAAAAAAAAAAACGTGGATTATTCTTGATGCCGCAAAGTTTCACAGAATTACAGTCGTCTATCAAAATCGTCTTCATTTAATTCATGCATCAAGTTAATTTTGACGAGATGAAACCTATGTTGCGTATAATTCTGAATATTGATGAAACAGAACAGACTGCGTACTTTCCATGAGAGTAACATGACCCAAAACGGCAACAGTGGCAGCTTCATCATCAACAACGGATTTATGTTTCCGTGCTGCTGTCAGCAGCAGCTCTAGCACAGTTGTTGTTTTTGTAAAACAAACTCATAATTTCCACAATTTCCTAGATAGTAAACATCATTGTGAGTTGGTACTTTTCAAAGTTATATACGGCGTGAAAAAGGTCAGAAAGATAAAAAACGGTAAAAAAAATTAAGACCTACCAAGTTGTTTCAGTTTTTTTAGTGCATTAGAGATCCAGTGGTAGGTTCTCGTTTTCTTAAAATAACGAATTATATTTAAGTACCAGCTGTTTCCAAAAAATAAAACAGTTAAGTAAAGAAATTAAGAATTTTTAGAAAAAAACGTTTTTCATGCTTATTTTTAAATAGGGCTTTGAAAAACCTTTAAAATCATATTTTAGCCCACCTCTTTTCTGTATTAAACAGTTAAGAGTGAGAGCTGCCAGGGGGTTGTTCTAAAAACTCCGGATGTTACAAGATGTCAGCCTATGAAATGAAATCGACCTGTCTTGGGATTTTACAGGAAACATCAGTAATATTGCTAGTAATAGGTTCTTATTTAAAAAAAAACTATGAACTTTTTATTTAAACAGTGTACGCGGGGCGTTATTATACAGTTAAATGTTAACGTAAACTTATACATTTTAACCACCAAAATTAGTTTAATTAACCTGAACTTATACTTATAACAAATGAATTTCACTTTAACTAACGATGATGTTGAAAATGCATTAATTTAATGACAGTCCCAAAAAGCCAAATTAAAAAAAACTAAATATATTTACTCATTCAGTAAAGGATATTTACAGGCAATGCTACTGATAACCAGAAAAAAGGGCGGCTCTTCGCATTGGTCATCGGTTAGAAGTGAAAGGACGCAAAGTAACAAAATAATTAAATAGTAAACAAGTAAGGAATTATTGAGGGTGTTTCGTTTTCATCGAAATACCTTGTATAATATTTTTAAATATTTTGTTTCCATTCTTGTAAGACCTTAAACTGCACGTCCTATAGGGACACTGTTTTGGCATTCTGTCGCTATGTCAAATACAAATATTTTTGCATTTCTCAAAATCCTACACATTACATACAATTTTAACCCGTTTACTTTTTCCTTATGTTACTTCGCGTCTGTAACTTTTACATTTCAGTGTCCAAGGCTGTAACCACTTGTTTTCTTGTACGTAGTAAAGGAAATACGTTTTCGAAGGAGCCGCAGTATATAAGAAAAATGTAATAACAAGTAGGGTTTTAAATGCCTAAATTTCAATTCAAACGTCTTTTATGCGTAAAAATTCTCTTATAGTTACGAAACTAAGTACCTCGAAACAGAACTTGTATGGGACTGCCTTTTTCTAACTTCTCACACAAACGCACGCAAATAAAAAATGCGTACTCACTTGAATTAAAGCACTGGAGCACTCTCCGATCCTTTGCCTCCGTGTCTTTCTTCTCCGATAGTTCCCCTTCTCGAACATATTTGCAGCTTTGGGATCTAGCATCCAGTAGCTACCTTTTCCACCCGCCTGCTCAGGCCCTCCAGGTGACACTTTGTCTCTAGGCACTTTCACAAAGCAATCGTTCAGGCTCAGGTTGTGACGTATCGAGTTCTGCCACCCCTGTTTATTCTCCCTGTAATACGGGAAGTTGTCCATGATAAACCGATAGATTCCGCTTAAAGTCAGCCGCTGTTTCGGGGAAGAACTGATTGCCATGGCAATAAGCGCGATGTACGAATACGGTGGCTTTTCCGGTCTTGGCTGGTGCAGCTTCAACGGCAATGGAAGCCACAACTGCTGCAAATACGGATGCACAAGGCCGTGTCCTAAGAGGCCGTAACCAGCAACAGAGCGCGAAAGACATCCATTCGCGTGGTCCAAGCAGCAGCAGTCGACCTGCGGTAACGCGAACARTTTGGTAACTCGATTTGATTTGGGGAAGTGACTTAAGCCAAGTCCCCCACTTTTGGGTGGTGCTTAAAGGCGCTGGATTAACATTGGTTGGGAAGGTAATTGAGGATGCTAAGAGTAAACACGATTAGGAAAATAAATGGAATTGGAGCTGTCGTTTCGGTTTGAATAAACACCAGGTTTGTCGTTCCACGTTAGTTGTTCGTGTTGTTGTATGGACTCGTTAATGTGTGAAGTGGGAGAGTTGTTTTTGTAAGGTAGTGAATTATGTCCTCTGAAGTAATTGGAGACTAATTAGAGAAAATAGTGACGCGGGACGCCGCTGTAGTTGATTTTATATTTACGGAATTTCGATTGCGAATACTATCACGTTGTCACGCGTAAAAGACAAAAATATACGTATTATTTATCGATTTTATTGTTTATTTGAACTTTATTTTTATCCTTATTAGTACCAAACGTGTACTTAATTAAAGTCTGTATACTATAATCTATATTTTATATGATAGTTGAGGATCTAAACAGATTCTCACTATTTTATCTTCGTTCTCTACTAGCACTAACTTATGAACCCACTCCTGTGGTCTTCGCCTTTTTCTGTTATTTCCAGCTCATTATGTTCATATAACCTACCCAATACATTCTTTATTATTTCTCTTAGGTGGATTATGTGTTTTGTTCGGTGCCCTTCAGCTATAATATTACTCCTTCTTAAAGTTTAATCCAGTATGTCGCAGGAAAACAACATATCTGACTAAAAATTGCATTATACTAATTCAATGTCTTACCTATTTCCAGTATTATTACACTCTCTCATGAATCCATTGCGATCACAACAAAATAATATTTCCGGCTAAATCAAAGCAAACACTTACTTCAACTAAATTTATCACCATAATAAACAAACAAGAAATAAATTATAGTATCAATTTACTTCTCTCAAATATTTAATCTGTACATCTAAATAAAACTCAAACTCGAATTTACAGATTTTACGAGATTTTTGTGGTGGGCCACCCTGATATACATATATTTTAACCATGCGTAAGAATTTTAAACGTCACACCCCCCAAAAACTGGCGCACATATTATACATACGTGGTATGCGCGTATTATAGCCATTGAACAAGAACTAAAAACCATAATTTTTGCTGAGTAAGGTAGTGTTGGGTAAAAGCCTACTTAATTTTTGTGATTTTTTTTTAGTTTTATATCTTTTACAATAAAACTTGGCGGGATCATTGTTTGTTACGTTTGCTGCCATATTTGCATCAATAMTCGTCTTCTTTAAAACCTTAGCAACCAAAATAAAGCAAAAATGGGATAGAAAGCGCAAAAGCACGTTCTTGAATTGCCTCAAGATCGGAAAAAATTTCATTTAATCTTATTTTAGGCGGCACTTTATCAGGATGCTGATCCCAAATTCGAAGCAGCTCTTGGTCTCAGTGCGATTCAAAAGATCTGTACACCGACTTATCAAGTATTGGAACGCAAGCAAAACAATTCTATATAGTTATGTTGTTCTGCGGTTTCAACAATATCATAGTCCAAGTGGCATGCTGCTTCATCAAACATCAAACACTGGGCCTTTGTACCGCGCGAGATGTCGCACAAACTCGATGAACAAGTCTGTCGTCATATTTCCTTTTGGTGCCATTCTAACGATATTTCCAGGTAGTAAGTTGTCCGACAATTCTCGCTTTCCGGGCTCCCCCTTTGAAGATAACCATTGGAGGAATTGAGTTTCCGATAGCATTACAGCATCCAACTACAGTAACACTTTCTGCATACTCTGGAGTGAGCAAGGATGCTCTGCTGATGATGTATTATACATACATACTATAATAGTCAAACGACATTTTTTATGCATATTATAAACAAGTTTTGGAGTTTGATTTTATGTCCAGTTCATTAATAATTTGTTGGGCCTTAAAATAATCAACAATTGCTTTATTGCAGAATTCATTGCATGTGCTCTCTGTTTTGAAACGTTTGGATTCCGCTGATGAAGAAATTGATAAAACCAATCCTTTCCCGCCATATGTTTCCAGATATCAAAACATTTGATGGCGTACTATTAAGTGTGTGGCCTACCAACATTGCAATGACGAATAATTTTCGATGCAAATTCGGTTTCCTGATCTCGGGTTGGTACTCCAGTCCGACGCAAACGTTTTGTTATTTTGCCAGATCGCAAATGGTTCCTTAAAGTTCGTCTTGGAATCCCGAACCTGTAGAAATAAATTGATTTGTAGGAAAGGATTACATTCGCTAATAAGGCACACGTCCGATGATAAGGCTCACGAGTCTTATGTCGCGTAAGTTGTTTGGACCTTATTACCAGGCGATAATTTTTTCTTAAATATGCATTTTTCAAGAACATTGCATTGTTTTTAATTTTACTCTTAGGACAAAAGATAGTAGCTATTGCACGTAAATGAGGGAGCACTTTTAATTTTGTTGAGTAAAATGGGTTGAATTAAATAAGACCTCTTATTTTATTAAAAACTTACAGTCTCCGTAGCCTAAAACTACACATGCGCCTTGTATTGTTGCTGGCGGCCGTAACTCTACGATCTTTTCATATAACTGCCACACTCGGATGATGCAGTCACCCATGTTGTCAAATTTGCAATATATTAATCGGAAATCGCTCCCTTCTGATAAATCTACCCCTGTAGCTGGTTTGTCGTATTCTAAGGTCTTGAAGAAGTCGCTGCCTGCCTGCTGTATTAATAGTTCCTAAAACCCATACACATATATCTACTGCAAACAAGTCCAACTTATTAAAAGAAAATTGATCCGCTTAATGCCAGAGTAAAGATATCTTAGGTGAAATCGGTAAAAAATGACGGCATCATCTTTGGTTGTGACTTGTTTCTGTGAAATTAAAAGATAACTGTGATATAAAAGAAATTAAAGGTGTTAGTCCCGCATCCGAGTGTCTGGTTTCGCTGAGGGTCTCTCTCCTGAGGCTCAACCCTTCTTTGTTCGGCAGTGGTTCCGAGTGCAATGTTCTATCTGTAACGCAGGTTAGAAATAACACACACGTTTATCAGGCTGTACTTCAGGTGGATACAGAATTTTACAAAAGAATTATGAATTTTGGATCTATGTTTCTTGGCTATGACTCGTGTCGTGTATATTTGATGCGATTACGGTTATAAGATGTTATAACTGTTACGGATTCCTCTAGGAATTGCAAAATCCTATATGTTGTCTACGCTGTGGTGAAAAGCATGCGAATCCTCGAATTGTATATACAGGCGAATTGCAATGATTCTAATCATGATGCTGTCTGGAATTCCAAATGTCCAACACAGTGAAACAGTAAATAAACTTCGTCTTGATCTTCTCGTGCTGCCAAGGCAATTGCACATGGATATGCGTGCGGATGATGGGAATAGGGTATTTGGGGCTGTCTTGATTCGCTGGGTCTAGTAATATGGTGTCACTGTACTATCAAAATGTGCGTAGCCTGAGAAACGAAGTGGACAAGTTCTATATGGCTGCTACTGAGTGAGTTTGACTTTATAGCTTTAACTGCTACCTAGATTTCGTCTACGTACGTTACGCTACTAGCATAGAGTGTTTTCCTCCAATGTAGTGAGATGTGATAGAAATTTTGAAGCATCTGAATTTTCTCGTGGCGGTACAGAACGGTAGAGAACTCCCGCTTTTAGACATTGTAGGCTGCAAAACTGTATTTGCATTCCACTGGTTGTATATTAATGTGTTATACTTTAGAAAAACTTCTAAGTTGGATGACCTTGAAACTCTTCTTGTTTACTTTGTGCAGCGTCATTTAAACGCAAAAACCTTATTATAATCGTTGGCGATTTCAATATTTCGAACTATATTGCAGAAAATGATAGACTTGGTATTGCGCTTAATAAATTCCGCCAACTATTAAACTTAAATTATAATATTGTGAAAAATGATGATGTTCGATTATTGGAACTTCTTTGCTAAATTTGATTGCAGTGTAACTCGCAGTGAATTTCCATTTGTAAGGAAAGATATGCCTTTTCATCCGTGCCTCGATATTTCTTTTAAAATTGGTAGAATCACAAGTAGCAAGCTGTTTAAATATAATCGCAGTTTTAAAACATTATAATTTTTGTAAAGTGATTTTTTCCATTATGTAAAATCGATTGGTCTTTRTTMGATAAATGTACAAATGTTGATGAGGCTTGCCAGCTCTTTTTTTATTATCTCTATGAAGCATTTGATATGTTTGTGCCTACTTCATCTATGCCCAGAAAGCATAATTTTCCAACCTATCTAAATAAGTTTACAGTTGTTCGTTCTCAGGTAAAGGCTCAATTAAAGGCTGCGTTTATGCACTATACTGAACAAATTGAAAATTAAATAAAGCATAATAGTAAAAAATGTTGTGGACGAGTTCCGACCAAGCTATGTAGGGGTAACGTCTGTTTTTATGAGAGCATAGTTGAGGGATTTAGTGAATATTTTTTGTGTTTTTAAAAATTCAAATACTTACATTTTCTTTTGGTGCTTTATCAAAATTCCCTGTCAACATCTCTGTTGTAGATATATAGATTATATCGGAAGATGATGTTGCATCCCGTTTCCAAATTAAAGGATAAGTTCACATCGGGCGCTGATCAAATTTTTTTCTCATCAGAGACTGTAGTAAATGTTTTTCCAAAGCCGCTGTGTTCAATAATAACTTAAAAAAGAACTTGTAAATTTCCTGACGTTTGGAAAACCGTACGATTGTGTTCGGTGCTCAAAGGTGATGCGACTGATGTTTACAACTACAGGCCAATCGCTATATTGTCCAAGTTTGCTAAGGTTTTCGAATCTATTTTGCACAAATTTGTTTATGCTGCTGTCAGTAACATTATATCGCCAAGGAATCATGGTTTTACCCACAAACGGTCTACGGTTGCAAATCTCTCTATACCTTTACTCAGTACGTGTCTGATGTTCTGGATGGCAGGGGTCATTAATATATACTATTAATACAGATTTTTCTAATGCCTTTGATCACATAGATCATAGAATCTTACACAATCATTTTTAAAATAGCTTTGGCTTTTCTGAACATTTACCTTTATTTGTCCGATCTTACCTTACAGATTATTTTTTTCTGTTATAGTGGATATAGATCCAAGGGACGTGCTTCCACCTCCGGGGTTCCTCAGCAATCCAACCTAGGGCCTCTGCTCTTTCTTTTATTTATTAATGATCTTCCGGGCTCTCTAACATGTGAGACCTTTGTTTATGCGGATGATTTCAAACTTTACAGTATCATTCGATCTATTCAGGACTGCTTGTATCTTGTCTGAGTGAGTGAATGGTGCGTAAACGATAAGCTTAAGTTGAACATTTCCAAATGTAAAGTGGCCATTTTCACCCGTACCAAAATTCCAGTTGCTTATGATTATACGAGGCATGTTTTTTAAGTAAGTACCGTTTTGCGATTCCGCCGCTGCAGCGCTACGGTCGGCGTTCCGCGCATGCGCGCTGGTTACCTACATCTCTTGTCTACGCACTGACTCCATTACAGTTTGATTCTTCATTGTATACGTTGTTTACTGAGTGTTTAAGATGCCTCAGACAATCGTGAGTCCCGCRGATTGTGAAGTACGGGCTGTTATACGATTTCTTAGTGCTAAAGGCGTAAAACCGATCGATATTCATCGTGAGATCTGTGAAGTTTACGGACAAAACATTATGAGTGATGGAATGGTAAGGAAGTGGGTGAGAGCATTTAAAGATGGCCGCACAAATGTGCATGATGAAGAACGGAGTGGGCGTCCTTCGGTCGTTAATGAAGATTTGGTGCAGAAAGTGAACGAAAAGGTGAGAGACAGACGCTTTACAATTTCATCATTGTGCGACTGCTTTCCTCAATATTCTCGTAGTGTTTTGTATCGCATTGTGACCGAGAACTTGAATTACCGGAAATTGTGTTCACGTTAGGTTCCGAAAATGTTGACGGATTTGCACAAAACCCAACATTTAGGCAGTGCATTGACTTTCCTTGAGCGGTACCACAATGAAGGTGAAGATTTTTTTAGACCAAATTGTTACTGGTGACGAAACATGGGTGGCCTACGTCACACCAGAATCGAAACAACGATCCATGGAATGGCGACATTCATCATCACCCAAAAAAGTGAAGTTTAAGCAAACAATTTCTGCTCGGAAAATCATGTGCACAGTTTTTTGGGACAGAAAAGGAGTATTGCTGGTGGAGTTTCTGCCTCGTAATGAGACAATCAATGCAGCGTCTTATTGTAAGACATTAAACAATCTGCGTCGTGCAATCCAGAACAAAAGACGTGGCAAGTTGAGTAAGGGTATCGTTTTGCTGCATGACAATGCCCGTCCACATGTGGCTAATCGGACCAAAGATCTCATCAAATCTTTTAAACGGAAATCTCTAGATCATCCTCCATACAGCCCTGGCGCCCAGCGACTACCTGCACTTGAAGAAACACCTGGGTGGTCAGCGTCTTCAAGACGATAACGAAGTCGAAACATTTGTGATACKGTGGTTAACAAGTCAGGCGGCAGAATTTTATGAGGAGGGTATTCAAAAACTGGTGCCACGTTATGACAAGTGCCTCAATATTCACGGAAATTATGTAGAAAAGTAGATTAAGGTACAGGCTTTCATGTAAGATAAAATTATTGCGATATCTTTGCACGTCTTTTTTTAATTCCAAAACGGTACTTACTTAAAAAACATGCCTCGTACCTTGGATAGTCTATAGTCCTAGCGCGTACCGAATGCTTACTTTTATACTCCCTAATTCTAAATGTTTCACTAACATTTCTACATTAAAATTGTTATATTTCACCCTAGTACGGCCTAAGCTTGAGTATGATGCTATGGTATGGAATGCTGTGTGCACTGTTCATTCATTTAGTACTGACACTATACAGAGAAAATTTCTGAAATATCTGTGGTATAAACTCTTGATACGTATCCACCTGGAGCGTTTCCATATTTCTGTTGCCTGAATTCGATATTCCTTCCCTTGAGTTAGATACGTAGAAAATGTTCAAGTGTTTCTTTTGGCATGGTTTGATACACTGCAATATTAACTGTCCTACGTTGATTGCGATTGCGAAGCTTAATTTTACTGTACCTGGACTGTATTCTCGTTCGTCCATCACCTTTTATGTTTATTGACCCCATACGGATGCCTCCTTTAAATATCCGATCTCTTTTACTTGCAGGGAATTATATAATAAGGTCTGTAATACATGCGATATTTTATGTACTTCTATAAAGGCGCTTGTTAATTGTGTTAAGCATAATTCCTGATTATATTTATACTTTTTTTGTACTTGTATGTATTTCATTCAGTTCTGTATTGTCATGTAATTGGCATTATTACCGTTGGGCAATAAATATTATTATTATTATTATTATTATTAGTATTATTATTATTATTATTATTATATTAACAATCTATAAAGCTACCTAGTCTTTAGGTACTTTAAAAAATCATAATTCAGCATGGACTGACTTTTTGAAAAAAAAATTACCAGCTTATAAATAATTTATTTCGGAAGTTAGGTATCTTTTTGGGATAAAAGTCTCAACTGATATATAGCCTTACAGGAAAAAAAACTAGTATAGTTTTCCACCATACCTCTTTCATGGGCTAAACCATTAACGACTTTTTTACATAGGTAATCCTCGTGTTGTAACTAATAAATAACAATAATAAATATTATAATAAGATCTTCATTCCATAATAATTGCTGAGCGAGTTCAGCTACACATATTGCTTTACAGCGCAAATAAGTTATCTGCCCCCATAAAATCCATTTAAACTACCCCAAAACAAACAAGTAGAACACGGAATGCGACGTTCAGTAGCAAGGTAGCACCGAGAGTAGTAATAAATAAGCCTAGTTTTGCATATCCGGCGTATGTTTTATGAGGTGTGAGACATGAGACCACCCGCGGTGCACAACCACCAATCCGGATCGAAACGCGCCCACTGCACAGAAATAGAAAAAGGCATCAGTGCAATAAAGAGATACATAAATAATTAAACGGTTATGTTCTAGAAATCCGAGTGTTTATTTGTGAATGCGTGTGAACATTAAAATGTTACACAAACAACCCATACACCGATCCCACAAAGGCGCCCCCTGTACACGACGATTTATGTCATTCGCCTTTACGACTTTAGTAAACATATAAGTCGGCCGAAAAACTAAATCACACATTCATCAAGAGCGCGGATTGAAGTGACAGTCATTTTGTTATTGCAGGCGCGTAACATTTGATCTACGCACCCTGGATTATTACGATTCAGAGAAACGAAACGGCGGGTTTCATTTCTACGCCGTTTAGAATCAACAAACATCGTTTGCTTTAAAGATAATTACTGCTCTACCACATGTAGTTTACGCCTTTGCGCCGCTTTGACTACGGTGTGCGGTCGGACATAGATGAGACATAAATCAAGTGCACTGTTTAACTTTGCTCCCGTTCAATAATTATATTTTTGTAATGGTATTTATTTCTCGAAAGGCGCGGATCGCTGGATGTAGGTATATAAATAACTGAAAATGGCGCTCGCAAAATACCTTGACAATAAACAATCACTATATGGTTAGCCAATTAATTGCAACAGCAATAAGAAACAGTCAAATTCTTTAAATTAAACAGAGTAATTCGTTGAGAATAGAAAATGCACGAACAGTAAATTAGTTGCATAAAAGTAGTCTGATTTGGCTAAACATATCTTGTAGCAAACTTGATATTAATGGAAATACAGGATGTCAAAATTAAGAATTTAAATTACAGTTTTCTTTATTATTTGCACCTATAGATCACTAATTTAATATAATTTGGTATCCGGGGCTTTTCCGTTTTAGGGATGCAAATATGCTTACAAATTTGTGTTTGCTTCAAATTCTTCTACAAGGCGCCATGGTGACGATCGTGGTTGTTCCTACATGTACCCTACTTTTTGATAAAATCTACCTTTTGCTCGCAAGGTGAACAAAAATATATCTTTGGCAAAATTTTTTAGAACAAATATTATCTTCTAAAATATAAAAATTTCATTAAATTCTAGACCTAGACAAATTACTATATTTATTGAAGGACTCCTTTAAACAAATTAACAACAGAGCTACGTTTATATAAGACCCAAAATGGGCAAAATAGAGCCAGATACATCACTACTTGCAAGCAAGAAACAGTTTCATAGATCTCATTAAAAATTTTCTTTTGTTCCTACTTAGGGTTGCCAGACGTCCCGATTTCGGAGGGACAGTCCCGATTTTCATTCAAATGTCCCGCGTCCCGACGAATTTCCTAAATGTCCTGCTGGTGGTGCGAGCAGTACGGCAACGCTAAATATATCACAAAATTTAGGCAAACCAAAATATTGAAAAGATAAGAAAATACATGAAATTCAGATAATTATTTGCGTAATAAATTGCCATTATATTAATTTATAATAAATGGCGCAAACTTTATTCTAACTACAACTAACTCTCTTATCTGTTCGGAAATGGCGTTTTGTCAAAAGTGTCACCACTGTTTCACATCGTGCATGGTGGTGAGAATGATGTGCAAAAAGCATGCGGGCATAGAAAAACACAAAAAACTTCTACAAGCTCCGTGATATTCCAGAAAAATTATACCGTTTTTTTCACAAAAGCTACAAATGAGGCTCAAAAAAGGTAAGTTCCTGCTGTAGAAGCAACATTTGCGTTTCATATAGTTAATCGCACACACAGCCTATGTAAGTGCTGACTGCGCAGGGAAAATCTTTCCTTCTATACGCTTCTATTTTCTCAGATAAGTGTAGTCGAACAAAAACATCGTCGTTCTAAGTGTATTTGAGCTTATTATAGTTTGAGCTTTGATAAAGTCGTTGTTTAACATTCGATTTCGCAAAATTTAAGGTCTCTTAGAGCAGACAAACAAATGTATCTTTCTAATTGTTATATTACGATGAGCATTGCTATTATACTGTAATTTTATACTTAGGACGATCAACTGAATGGTTGGCATTTATAGTTCTATAACTTGAAATGAAAATAAAACGTTTACCCAGTAAATAGAAAATTGTGTCACATTGTGCTTAACTTATTCATAAATTATACACCTGACATGGGGCGTCACCTATCGGCAATCGGTATAAGCTTGAATTCACCGGTAAAAAACCAGAACCAGAAACCAAATTTTATTAAATTTCTAAGTTATCTAAAAATATTTAAGAAAATATAATTTAAATTCTAAACTATGACAACTTACATTTCCTATGAGTAATGTTACCTTTGGTGCTGATAAGTTTTATTAAAGTAGCCTATTTTATACAAATAATCTACAGTTCACGGATATCTCATGCACTCACATCCAATGAATCACCCTGTATAGGTAACGTATGATAGATGGATACTAGACAGTGGCACCTAATAAAAATAAGTAGGGCAGCTTTTACAGTCGCAGTCGGTGGGGGTTAAGCATTCTTACTGAAATGTAGAGGTGTGCGCACAGTGGGTTATGTGAATCTTTTAGGTTTTCAAAAATCTGCCGCTCTGATTGGACCGCGCCTAAACYCGGTACGTTTTGCCCAGATCAGATAAGGCCAGCAGCAGGGTACGGATTGTCCTCACGTTGTAGGTATGCCAACTCGACCACTGTCTCGGGACGGGGGTATCAAGAAATACAAGGTGTCCATAAATATTTACATTGATTTCAAGATTAAATATTAGTTATGTTTATGACGGTAACATTTGCTTCTTATTGCATGTCTTTTAGAGTACCCATGAAGTTTCTGTACAGTTTCGCCACAAGGAGCGCTGTGTGATCTGCTTATATCCTTTGATTATTTATACAAGCATTCTATATTCAAAACTATATCGTAAAAATAGGTTCCCAAGAAGAAAATTCAATGTATTGTGTGGCTAGTAGTAGTAGAGTAGTAGTGCAACAAGTTTACGTCCCGTTATGAAAAGAAAGCACCTGATGTCAAGTTAATCAGAACATGGGACACAACTGTATAGAAACTTCATGGCTTCCCTGAAGACCTGTAATAAGAAACAAACGTTACTATCGTAAGTATAATCAATTTCATTAAAATTTAATCTTGACATCAGGGTAAACATCCACGAGCACCCTGTATTTTCGCTGGATATTCTGCCACGTTGACGTTAGCTGTAGGTATACATCATGTTATTTGGTAAGCCAATATGGCAATGCTGTTCACGTTATTAACCTTTGCATTAATCAACTTTAAAGCTTTTTTTCACAACTGAGTTCAATATTTTGGTTGTCACTGACGATGACATAGCAAGTAACATAAAGAATGATGTACCTCATGCCAAAAGGAATGGTTCTGGACATTAAGTATAGAGATACCAATTATTTGTTATTTTGTTCCCGTTTTTATCTAAATTAGTTAAAAAAATAGTATTGTACGAACAAGTGCATTCCTATTTTTTAGTTTAAAATACAAACTGTCACATACGGAATTTAATATTACCTTTAAAAAAAATAGTCCAGACTCCTACTCCTGGCCCTATCTGGGCACAACGTACCGTGTTGTTGCTGTTTGGTATGTTCTATCTAAATGTTTCCAGGTAAGGTGGGTTGTATCAATTGTGTATATGTTGCAATAGTTATTCAGTATGTTTGAACCATTAAATTCACGAAAGCATTGGTAGTTAAAAAACATCATAATATACAAGTATAGTACCTAACATTATTGATGACACTCTCTTAAACCATTTGAAATTACTTGCAGAAATTGATGTTTACTACATTTATATATTGCAGATGTAAGTACATGTATAAGTCACATAAGTCATTTACTTACCTTAAATCTAACAAAACAAATCTTGAACTACTTGGATTCACTTCAAAATTGCTTAAAAATAATTACATTACTATGATAACTGCAACTGGTTAAAGATAACCAATAGTAGGTATAGAACATCCGATTAACATTGGCAACTTTGGCTACTAATTTCCTATGCAACTTACTATTCATCCCAAATTATGAATACAGAATTTTACTGTACGAAAATTATAAGAGAAAGTGAAATATGTATTATCTCTCTCCTAGGACAGATCTCCTAAATAGATGTTACAGGTCTTCCTTCCACCCAGCTATATTTATACAGTGCATCCACCAAAGAATGCCAAATTGATTTACTTAACTTACTCTACCACTATACTAAAAATTCATACTGTAAAAATATTTATTTAAAAAAGTGCAACAGTGTACAAATTAAAATACCTATGCATATCATACATAACATTGACCCCTAAAACAAATGGATGTCATTTTCAAACCTAAATGCATGTTAAGGAATTATGATAATCTGAAGCCAATCCAACACCTCTAGCTGCTGGTATATCTACTAAAAAAAACTCTGTGAACAATAAGGCATTTGGTCTGTTTGTTGTTCAACAGCATATTCAGCACTCTCAGTGATTTAAAACTTTAGAATGGTTCACTGTAATTTGTAAAAACATCACATGTTGAAAAATATCAGAAACTGCTTGATCGATGTCAAAATTATAAATGTTGATAATTGAAATAAAATAAAGTGCCCAATACAACTATACCAAATTAAAAGCTCAACATAATTAATAATAAAAGTCTTAATCGCAGCTGATACACTGAGTAAGAGTGAGACATGCACAATCAGATTTTGTGCTGAAACCATAAAACTGCCAGAATTTGAAGGATATCAGGTGACTTTTAAATTTATAGACAATTGATCCGATTCTTGATTCTAAGCAAACCATTCAATCAATGTTAAAAAAATTCACTGTTCAGATTGTCTGAGCACATGTGCCTTATCTTACTAAAAAATCAAGGTGGCTTAATCGTTCCTTCAGCATTAGTAGTAGAAATTTGCACAACGGCTGAAAAGAAGTTTTATGAAACAAATTTTCCTGCAGTTCTGACAGCAGCTGCTACTTTATCTTTGTTAAAAAATTGAGATTACTCCAGATTAAGACTGACATTGCACACATACTATTCAAATGAAATGTGTATCCAGTCATTATATTTTAATTCAGATCATGAGGAAATATGTATACTGAAGTACAGATGTATGCTACTGCAAAGAATTATGCTTTATCTATTACCCCATTAATTTGGGTAATTTTTTTAAACATAAAATTATGTGAAGCTGCCAATAAATTTCATACACTTAGTGTACTTTTCTCTGAATAACTAAGAATATTCTGTTTAGTTTTATCAGTTAATATTTTATTTTGAATTCATTAATATGTTGTTACAGTTCACATAGAATTTGGTATACTTTGATGATAATGTTAGTATTAAATATTATTCACACATCATATTAATGTAACAGGCCTTTATAAAAAAATGTCAAGTAACAGGCAAGCCATGGTTTTTTAATGCACATAGTTCATAAATACTTCATTTATTTTACACATCCATATATTGTATAAATATTTGCTGACCTCTATACAGTTGTTGAAAAGGAAATATGTATTGAAATTCATAATTATAAAACATCCTAACCACCTTGAGTCTGCACAACTGATCATTTTAGCCTAGAAATTCAAACAGTGAAGTTCAGTGCCTGCTTGGATAACAATAAGGATACCTGCGAATCGAAAACAAGAATTTAATTTAAATTAGTTCAAATGGATTCAACCGAATCTGGCAACCATTTCTTTGGTCAATGAAGAAAATAGTAGTTTAAGTCCATTCGCTGCTTCTATAAAAATATAAAATCAGCTTTGATAGACAATGCAATAGTAGATTTAAAAGGTATCAAATGCAAACAAGTTCTCGAGATCAATCCTATCCTTTCATAGTTAAACAACGATATTTTCAGATTGTATCCTTGTTGACTAGTGCAATTACAATTTCAGGTGCTTTATTAATTACAGGGGCGGGATTGATGGGATATCCTGCATCCAGTTTTCTTCCTTCATAATTAGGAGATAATTTTGAAACTGCAGTCAGTTCCGCTTAGAAGTTTTTGTCCCTATTTTTTTACCTGCTATAATTCATTACTTCCAATTTAAAATTGTTTTCAGAGTAATCCAAACAGTGCCAACTTGGTGTATCGGTTAGCACCATACAAAGTATTGTATATCTACATTCCCCTGATGCATTTCACTTCTTAATTCAGTAGACATACTTGTCGGTCAAAACTGATCATCACATTTTAATTTTGACCTCATTTCTTGTTGGTAGATTTTTTGTATGATTAGGTTTGCACACTCTCTCATCTTTGGAGAAATACCCATGTGCATCTGTCATTTTAGCTTGATATTAAGGTGCTGCTGTACTCTGGATCAGATAGATTCAGACCCCTAAAGCTGATATTAATGACTGTAAGACCGTTCCCATTAATTATTTTATTGTCATTTTTAGGATTCTGCAAAATATTGTGGTGGTGTACAAATTATGCATTTTACATCGCTGACTACATTTTTTTTAATTTGGCACTGAATGGACAGCAAGCAGAGAGGGCAACGTGAAAATGTAATTGTGGAAGCTTTTCCTTCTTCAGCCTACGTATGTATGATCCAACATTGTCCTAAAGTTGAAACTTCTAAGCATATAAATAAAAAGCAATAAAGAAAAATTTAGATATTTACACATTATTCAAATATATGTACAAAGCTGCTGCAAATTGAATCAATACTTCCACATCCAATTCGCAAAATGACATTTACGCTTTTATTTGTTATTCTATAGATGATCAATAATGATATTTTGAGCATTTTTGTCTCTACACATTTTTTTGGAACAACAAACGGTTCTCGTAATATTAGCAAGAATACATAAATTAAAATGCATGTCTATGCTGTGCTATCTGCACCGCAGATAGATCTATCACGCTATCATTATAGCTCATCAGTGAATAAATAAATTTTTAAAATCGTTTTTTGTATGCAACTCGAAAATTAGTAACTTAATTAAAAAATTGCAAGAGTGCTTTTCGATCAAAAATGCGATTTTCTATATTATAGCTAAATTTTTAAAAAATCGTGTTGACAGGGTCCATAATCCAGTTTTTTGGAAATAAATTTCGAAAATGTCAATTTTTTGTTACAAATTTTTAAAATACTTTTTGTGAGAAATTTTATTTCCCACATGATGGTATTTTCACTTTTTGAATATATTAAGTATTTTCGGAGATACTTAGAAAAAACCGGTTTTTTTAAGTGACGGTTTTTTGCTAATATCTTCTAAACTGTTTGCTGCACCGAAAATTTATAGCAACGAATAATACTCGCAATTAAACTACTAATCATACTAAAACAAAAAAAAATATATAAATTTGCAAACCCCCTTCCCTATACCCTACTTACCCCAAAAACAATAGGTCACTTTGGGTAGTTGAGATTTATATGTATGCCAAAGTTCATATGTTGTCTTTCGAAAGTTATCGCATCCACACACAGATCGACAGACACATAAACAAGAAATTTTGTTTTTTTACGTTTTCGACCATTTTAAAGTGATTGAGCAAATCAAAATTTTTGAATTTTTTTTTCGCGATACGATTCTTCCCATCAAATAAAATTGTTTTCAACCACACTTGGTACTAATTTTGTACCTAAAAAATACAATTTCCTTTTGAATGCAATGCTAAATCAGTAGTACCAGTACCAACAGCATAGTGGCACACGACATTCTAATTATCAGTTTAGCAGTACTTACATGACATCCAATTATTTTAGAGCTCATATTCATCATAAACACAAGAGGATACAAATAGAGAATATCACAAGAAGTAATTATGCTAATGGATTTCGTTTCATCAACTCTATGTCTGAATCCATCATGTCCTTCACAAGTTCAGGAAACGTAACCCTAGGAACCCAACCAAGTTTGTCTTTGGCTTTAGTTGAATCTCCCAATAGCAGATCAACTTCAGTAGGTCTTAGGTACCTTGGATTAATCCTAACARGAATTGTACCAGTGTCTTTTTCCTTTCCTKTTTCTTCTATACCCTTGCCTTCCCAAATAATTTCTTTGCCTATATGCTTGAAGGCAGCTTCAACGAATTCACGGACACRATGCATCTGACCAGAAGCTATTACAAAATCTTCTGGCTCTTGCTGTTGCAACATGAGCCACATAGCCTAGAAATAATAAAAATTACATTTATAAAACCTTTGCTTGTCATTTTTATCTTCAGATGTATTGATGAAACAATATTAAAAGGTAAAATGCATGTCTATGCAACTGCAGACGGTTCCATTTCGCTTTTATTTTAGCTTGTCAGTGCAGTTTACTATAGTGCCTATATATCAGACGTAAATTGCAAAAAGTGCCACGAGGCCTGCTGTGAAGTTGAAGTATGCGACTACACAAAGTTTCATTGTAACCGTTAAAAATTTGTATATTTATAAGCACAATATGTAGTCAAAAAAGTTAATGAATCAAAATAAAATTCGAAATGCATGTTATTTTAATTAATTACAAGTTCAAACATACTAGTTTCACAAAAGTACTTCATGAATGTACAGTACAGTCACAGAGTTTATTACTCTGTTTAAAATGTATAATACGTAATATTATAATCAAAAGTGCAGCGTTCCATACAATTAAGTTAATAAGTGAAAAGAAATTATGTGTGTAGTTCACCAAATAAAAAMAGTGTGACTACTAACTGTTGTATGAATAGTCTCATAAAATGTAGCTTATAATATTATCGTAATGTTACTACTGCCTTTTCTAAAAGAAAGTCAATATTAAACTTACATGTTAAACAACCAGTAATATAACTACTGAAACTGGGAATTTAGTACAATATTATAGTGATGTAGAGTTTTAAAAAAGATTTAAGCTAAATTCTTAAGTAAATTCTTAACCTGTTATGGAATTTTTATACATAAGAGGTATGTTTTTAGATGCAGTATGTTGAGTTTACAACAACAAAAAAATTATCTTTCATTTTACGCAGGCTTTAAATAAAAAACATTTTTTGTTTGTTCTAAAACTGACTTTAGAGCAGATAATTTATTTGATTCACTGTTATGGTATGGATGAGCCAAGTTATCATTCTGTTATTGAAAAGTTTTATGAAGGCCCAAAAACTGATAAAAAAACTGAAACTGTTAAAAATTGACGGAAACAGAAGAAGCTATGCCATGAAGAAGACGGTACTACCCTTTTAATGTTGAAATCTGTGCAGGATTAACCAAAACCTCACTAAGGAGGCGATCGTAAGGGATACATTCAAAGAATTTTCTTAGAAAAGATAATTCACCTACACAAACCAAAAAATTTTGTCTTACATTGGACAAGACATTTTCTACCAATAGGGTCAGTTGCCTCACACCATATAAGATATTGGAGCGATGTTAATCCACATTTCAGAATTTGAAAAAGTCACCAATATTTTGCTAAAGTATTTACTGTTGTTGGGTATCACGGAATAGTAGGTCCATACTCTTTTTGATAACAGCACATATATTTAATTACTAAAAAATTTTCTTAACAATGCACTTGATGATTTAGAACTTACTTACCGGCGTAAAATATTTAAAAATTGTCCTGCACATTATTCTCGCTTTATTACTAAAGTGCATTGGAAGAAATAGTCCAGCATTGTGCCCTGCCAGGAGTCTCGCTTTAACAATTTTGGATTTTTATTTGTGGAGATGCTTAGAGAAAATTGTGTATAGGGATAACCGGCCTAATAATTTTGAAGAATTGAAATTCGATTACGACATGCCACGGCATCATCAGAAAAATTTGATGGACTTTCGTTTTATAGTAGAATTATGTGCAGATTTGGGTGGGGGGATAACGCTTGCTAAAAGTTACTTATTAACTTTTTTATCTGTTTCTTAAAGTTGCCATTTATTAAAATTACGTTTTTTTATGTTTAGCCGCACATAAACATAAACTCATTTGTCAGTGACGTGATTTTCAAAAAAAAATAAAACCGACAATGTGATGTGATTTACAAATCTTTTCCTTTGTAGTTTTGAAGTAAAATCAAAGATGACAATCTTTTTTCTCTTATAAACACAATCCGAAGACAGACTGTATATTAGTTAAAATAATGACTGAATATTTTTAAGACCAAATGCATTAAATTAAAATTTCAAATGTCTTTGTTAAAAAAAAATCAGTGCAATATCCATTTTTCACACATAGTATCAGTATCAGATACTAAACCTCAAATAAAGTAATCTTTCCACGTAATTGTAAAACAAAATAGTGCTCAATAACCTCTTTAGTTTTCCAGAAAAACTTACCAAACACAACAAAAAGAAAGTGAAGTCAATTGAGCTTAAATATATTAAATTCCTAAATGTTTACATATAAGAAATATACAGGGTCATTCATGGTGAGTGGTCTATGAGACACATTCATCATGCAAGCAAGTTAGAAATAACGTCAAGCTAAATTCGCTTGCACCTCTAATTTTTTTTCGTCATACTCTTACTACGTTTTTAACAAGATATTTATGGTTTAGAAGAAAATAATCAGTTGAGCCATTTTCTAGATAATATATAAGTTTATATGGGTCCTTTAAATTATCTTTTGGTACTTTATATTTACTCTATATCATGTTAGAATCAAAATGCAATTCTTCCTATTGCCTACTCACTGAGGAATTCTAAACCCTGCTGTTTTTGCAAGCAAAATTCAGAAATGTGAAAGATAACTGAATGGACCTTGGGAGTTACTTTTATATTCGAAAAAAAGTCTCCTATAAAGTTGCAGTGCAACTTTTTTTTAAATTTCTTATCCAATATGTAATTAATTGTCAAAACACATTGCATCACATTACCTACGACTATAGCTATTGCTCATTTTTTTGCTTGTCAAATGATGACAGTTAAAAATGATGTATGTTTTGGTAAAACAAACGTCATGATCAAAATTCGCAGAAGTCTTCAGAACTTAGTCCATGCCATTTTCCAATATGATCGAAGCGACCAACGTCTACCCATAGTGTTATGTAGCGGTTGTAAGAGAGATATTTATCAGATGAAAAATGATGCTGTAAAAAAGGAGATCTGATTACCAGATATTTAAAGAATCAACAAGATCCAGTGCTAATACACTTTGTGACTGCTATATATGTAACGTCGCCAGGACACCGAAAGCAGGAAACTTTGCAAAAAAACGGGAATTTTGCCTAAGCGAAAAGGTATATTGGCTAGCAATAAGAGTACAAGTAAGTGCTAAATATATCACACTATTAAACATAGCATTTTGTGCAATTATCAGATACCATTAAATTGCAAAAATCGATAGAGAAACATTGTTCTCATTGTTTTTTGCTTAATGCAGCAGGAAAATCCCATAAATATAATGCATCGACTAGGCTAAGCAATATTAGTTTGTATATTGCTGACTCGAGTTCACAATTTATGGACGAAGTTATTTCTTCGCCGGTAAAACAAATACAGTATACAAAAAAAACAATAACAGGTTCCAGCAGTAGCAGCACACTGTCACTTGTCCAAACACGTGGAGGAAAATCTCTCAACATTCTTATCAAACCTAAAACTACATGTACTCAGTCAAAACAGTTACTCTTCTGCAAATGATTATTTAAAAATCCAAAGAAATTTTAATCTAAGCCAAGAAACAACTTGTGAAATGGTTTCAGTTATTAGAGCACCTACAAGAGACATGAAATCTGTGGAGTCAAATTTACAACAGAAACTTTCAATAGTAGCTCATAGTGTAGATAAGTATTTCACGGATCCTGAAGTGAACTTTGAATGTTTTAGGGCAACAGTTTGTACAAATTCTGAAGAAAATTTTATCATCGAACTTYTTCAGTCACTACAAGAAAATTATACAAATGTTACAAAATCATGGACAGCTTTAAATCTCAACAATTTCGCATTAATAATCGCAACTGACCTTAAATTGGTGAATATTTTACCAGGAATTATGTCTCATAGCAGGCTCTATCCTTGCAAGTGTAGTTACGCTGTGAAAAAAACTTTATGAACACGGAACTGTAAGAACTATTAAGAATGTTATGGAGAACTATTTGAACTGAACAAAGGCAGAAAGTGTAAAAGCAAGTGCAAAAAATTAAAAATTGTATCCACCTGCCTGTTATAACAGCAAATAACAAAACATTTTTAGAAGTGATCCCTCCTCCAGAATTGCATTTAATGCTAGATGTTGTGAACACTCTATTCGCACATATGTGTATGCTTAAAAATGGTCTTGAAAAAAATGCACAAAAGAGAAAAATCCTGCAATGTTCAAAAAAAAGTTACTCATGGTGGTATGGGTTTTAAAGGAAATTCTTGTATTCTTTTAAGCAAGATTGATCTTCTTTAAAGTGGCTATAGCTTGGAATGTTAGTCAGTTAAGTATGCTAGAACATTTGAAAGTTTTAGAGATGTAATCAGTGCGTGTTTCGAAAAAAAATTAGATAAAAATTTCGGAACAAAAATCGCAGTGTTTTAGAGGTTTTCTGGCTTTCAACATAATGGTAACTCCCAAATTACTAAATTCTGCGACAAGAAACAACAGGGTTTACGATTTTAATGAAATATGGAGCAAATATAAAGTGGCAAAAAGCGATTCAAAGTACCTACCTAAATAAACTTTTACAGACAGTATGTAAATATAACGCTCTATATGGTTAAATTAATTTGTTCTAGTTAAAATTAGTGATCATTTTTTATTTTCTATAAGTAACTGCAAATTTTTTTAGAATAGATAAAGGATGTCTAAACATTTATCACTATTTACATATTATCTCGAAAATGGCTCAACAGATTTTGTTCTTCTAAAGCATAAATAACTAGTTAAACATGTTATGTAGGCATAACTTTTACTGTAATAACTAATAAGCTGTTAAACTAACACTTAAAAAATTGTGAACGGCCCTATTAACAGAACAGCGGCGACAAGTTTTTCTTGTTTAATAATAAAGAAAAATTAGAAGTGGAAGCAAATTTAGGTTTAAATTATTTCAAACCAACTGTGAGATGATATCATAGCTTCAGTAGCTTTTATGAATTTCAATTTTGATAACCTAAACATGAATAACCTGATTTTCGTCAATAAATAAATAAATCATTTGATGGATCACAATTTTGGAAAATGTGCTATTTTCACATTTATTATTTCCAATACTAGGTGACACAGAAAGAATAATAATTGTATAATAAAACAACTGTGTCGTATTATATAAAAAACAATTAAAGGATTCTAATATGAGACAATTAATCAATAGACTTTCTGTCAGGAAATAATCCAAATTTTTTTTCAGTAACTGATAAATTATACAGGGCTTCTATAAATGATTCATGCAACATGGGCGGCATTGATTACTGCATTCTTTGTGCAGCCTTTTTATAACTGCTGCCAAGCTACAATATGCACGGCGATAGTACTGAAGGTTGCAGATCAATTTCACCCCTGTACTTTTTAGCAGTATTTTCAGCAATTAATATTTAAAAAAATGAATCTAACATTACAACAGGTACAAAAGTAGGTATAAGCTAACATGGGTAACTAAGTTTAAGCATGTTTTACTGTGATCTTAAGAATATAAACATTTGTGCAAGCTACACAGAAGACGTATTTGCGCAATTAAAGTAACTCTTACCTCTACATAATCTTTAGCATGTCCCCAGTCTCTCTTTGAATCTAAATTGCCAAGTTCAAGACACTCTGCTAACCCTAAGTGAATTTTGGCCACTTCCCTTGTTATCTTACGAGTCACGAAAGTTTCTCCCCTTCTAGGACTTTCATGATTAAAAAGAATACCATTGCATGCAAACATATTGTAGGCCTCTCGGTAATTTATAACAATCCAATATGCATAAAGCTTGGCACATGCTAAAAACATAAAAAATACAAATTTATTATCATCTCTAATCTTTATCGAAGTTATGTTTCAAATAATCATGTTTTACTTTTTATTTTGCACAATGAACAATATAGTGTGTCACATTTTAGATAAATAAAGTACGACAAGCCCAGATACCTAACACACACTATCAATGAGAAATAACCAACTAAAAAATCAAAATGCACTAAAAATCGATTTTGCAAAATGCTTAAGAATAAACTTTTGCTACATGATTCGCTCTCTAAGAAGTATTTACTTATAAATATAAAAGTAGCATGTATTGCAAAAAACTCATTAAAAATTTATGAGACAACTATATAATCAACTTTCATCTGCAACCTACCATAAGGTGATCTAGGATAAAATGGAGTCTTCTCTGTTTGTGGAATCTCTTGCACCTTTCCATACAACTCTGAAGTAGAAGCCTGATAGAATTTAACTGTCTTTTCTAAACCACATGTCCTAATTGCATCTAAAAGTCTCAGTGTACCGACAGCATCAACTTCTGCAGTATATTCGCTCAGCTCAAACGAAACCTTAACGTGACTCTGTGCGGCCAAATTATAAATTTCAGTGGGCCTGATTCTACTTATTAATTTTATCAGAGAACTGGAATCTGTCATGTCACCATAATGGAGATGCATCCTTCCTCCCTTATGCGCATAAGGATCAGCATGTAAATGATCTATTCGAGTTGTATTGAAGTTACTTGCTCGTCTAATGACACCATGGACTTCGTAACCCTTGCTAAGTAGAAATTCGGTTAGGTACGAACCATCCTAGGATAAAAATTAAAAAAACTAAATTCAGAAACACAAACCAATGCCATTGGTCAGTATACAAAACCAAAATTTGAACATAATACTCCGACAACTCTTAAAGCTAACAGATACATACCTGGCCTGTTATTCCAGTTATAAAGGCAACTCTTCGTGCATCTTCCGCCATTTGAATTAAGAATATAAAAATTGTTCCTGTCCAATATCAACCTAGTTTAAATCCACCAAACAACAAAATTTCGCAAGTTGCAATAATACAAATTTAACAAATTTACTTTTGAGTTCATTGGTTCAAATCGTGCACCTGTAATTTACTGTACACGCCGATTTATACGACAACAGTAAAGAATAATAATTTTTATGGTGCAACAGCAGATATGCTGTGCTGTGACAGCATCAGCATTCAGCACTCAGCACCTCAGACCTTAGCACAACCCGACACGTTGACACCGTTGACACGTTTTGTTTATTTTACACCGAATTATTACCGAAAGTCGGGATTACGGATAACTTTACTTAAAAGGATAACGATCTTTGTCATCTGTCAACCTACAAAAAAAGTTCCTGTTTGTTAGAGGTTCCAAGTCCCACCAGTAGACGGCGGCAACTTAGAAGTGTAAAATTTTTACATTTTTTCCTCTTTTTTACCATCTTATTCAGAGTGCAAAACATTTTAACGATCATGCAATAGGAGGTGACATGGGAATATGTAATATAAACTTTTAATATGCTCTGAACATTTACAACACGGATAAGGTTAGGTGCTGCATTTTAATGGGCTACTTGCACAAAAAAAATGCGCATAATTTAATCATTATGGTCATATAATTACGTGTGCAAAGTATTTTTGAATTGTCTTTACTAATACGCTAGTTATTTTGTGTTAAAATTTGAACCCATCATCTGCGCGCCAAAACGATTAACGAATGGCTGTGACGAATAGTCCAAATAAACAAGTTAAAGGAATGGTTAAAGGGTACGGGGAGCGGCCCTCTGGCGTCTGGCCCCTGCTTTTAGACTGATTAGAGGTCATTGCCACTCGTCATTTGTTCGCGCGTTTATACGTTTGTTTACGCTTTGGAGTGTTTTTCGTTTTGCGAGGTTAAGCGCTTCTTGGTGTGTTTTTTTGTGCAGAATTATTTATTAGCAGTCTGATATGGTGTATCGCACGTGCATAGTTCCGAAATGCAAAAGCACCACTATTGCTACTCCAGGGAAAACGTTTATCTCTGTACCTGGGGAACAAAAAATTCGAAAGCTATGGCTAAATGCTGTGAGACGCAATCCAAATGAATACAGCAAAACATCGTCGTTATTTGTTTGTGAAGATCATTTTGATGTAAGTGCAAGTGCCTCATAAGGTAACATTTTGTATTAATATATTTTATTTGCATGCCAGTTTCTAACGTTTTTGTATACTAGTAAGTTTACTAGTAATGCTTCCTCAGCTAATAATACGATTTTGCTCTTGAAGTGCATATACTATTTGTTCAAGATTTTAAGTAAAATTAAATTATGTACACATTTTTCCTATGGGTTTTTATTGAATAAATTACATAACGTTAACAAAATACCCTCTAGTCCAATCTATATTGATTGACATTAACTGCACTAAATTATAATATGAAAAAGTTTTTTTTGTAATTTTAAATCGACTTTATTTGCCTCTACAGAGAATCACTATTATTTTTTTCGGGCGCAGTAGCCCTTGGGCAACAATGTATGACGTAGTCTCCCTCTAAGTGTAATCTGCTATATTCATATGATTTATTTTTATTGACAATTATAAAAATGTTAGTATCAATAAACTAAGGCTGCAGCATTTCTGAAAATTTAAGAGGTTTTGGGATATTAATTACTTGGCAGCGGTCATGTTCATATAATTTATTCATATACAAATCCTTTGGGAGAATTTTTTAATATAAACAGATACAAACCAAATACTCTCTTTTTACGAACTTTCAAATACATGGTTGTCTAAAAAAAAATTTGTTTCTAATTACATAATATTTAATTTTTATAGCTTGAATATGACATGGAAAACTATAGAGAGTGGACGATAATGAAATGTAGGAAGAGGATGAAGAAAAACATTCTGCCGCACAAGTTTGAATGTGAGGAAAACAGAAAAAGAACCATTCCTCAAGCAGAAATTGAAGCTGTGTTGAAGAAGAGGAGGCAAGYGTTAGTTGCAGAGTACTTAGATCACCAACCGAGCACTTCTTCGGCTGTTCAGGATGAAGAGCAGGAAAGTGTTTCCACTGTTTGGGTTAGACCTTTAAAAAAAGACATAGGAGTGCAGGTACATATAAAACCTTATTTTCGAAGCAAAGCTATACAGTGTGTGGTACAAACACCTATTGTATCTCAAAGTTGCTCCCCAATGTCCATTAAAAAAAAGATGTGGCTTTGACACCTATTAAGTCACATTTACTTAAGAGAAAGCTACCTTTCTTACTATAATGATATAGTCTAGCAAAAATTTTGAAAGGAGCAGCAGTTCTCCTTCTGAACATACTACAGAAACATTGACACCGCAGAAGTGGAAAACAACACACAAAATTTATAATAGAAGGAGATCCCCTAAGGTATTTGAGTATTTTAAAAGAATGCATGTTTTTGGTAGAAGAGTTGGAAAAAATTACTAGTCTCGACGCAACCAGCATTTATCTGACATTAAAGGAAATTCGCCTTGACCAGACATTTGTAGAACTAGCCAATGACTTCGGAATACCYGAAAGTACGGCAAGCAGAATTTTTTCAAAAACTGTGATAGTCCTTAGCGGAATACTACTTAATTTCATCTACACCAAATGGGATTATTAACTATATATCGACTGGTTTTGGTGGCCGAACATCTGATGCATTGATTGTGGAACAATCTGGATTCGTAGAAGTACTTCCACCTTGTGCACCTGTCGTGACTGATAGGGCTTTTAAACATATGGAGAGATTGTTAAAAAACAAAAAATGTGCACTTATTAGACCACCATGTGGAAACAAGAACAAAAATGAATAAAGAAGAAGCAGCGAAGACAAAACATATAGCCAGCTGAAGGATTCATATAGAATGAATCATTAGAGGAGTAAGAGAATTGGAATGGAGCAGTTCGTTACACTACAAATAAATAAATAAATAATTCTTGGCGTAAGTATTTAAACAAAGCATTTTGTGTTGAAAAATATATATTATAAAACATAACAGTATACATTAAACAAGTAAAATAAACAATTTTTACAAAACAGCATTTACACACTTATTTAAAATATCACCTCCACACTGGCACAAAAGGAATGCATAAATAATATATACATGTCACACAAGTTATGCTAATGGGTTTCGCTTCATTAAGGCTATATCAGAATCCATCATATCCTTAACGAGTTCAGGGAACGTAACCTTTGGAATCCAGTTGAATTTGTTTTTTGCCTTCGTTGAGTCTCCCAATAAAAGATCGACTTCCGTCGGCCTCAGGTACTTTGGATTAACTCGCACACGAACTGTGTCGGTATCTTTTTCTTTCCCAACTTCTTCGATACCCTTTCCTTCCCACACGATATCTTTGCCAATATACTTAAAAGCAGCTTCGACAAATTCACGGACACTGTGCATCTGGCCAGAGGCTATGACAAAATCTTCGGGTTCTTCCTGTTGCAGCATAAGCCACATAGCCTGAAATGAAAATGTCGTCTTTAGAAAGCATCTGTAAGATTTTCATATTTCGTACTTGAAAATTTTTACAATCAGCAAGAAAAACTAGATTCAAGAAGGAATTATATTCAAAATAATAAGGTGTGTAATACAATCTATAAAGCTGTTAGATGAGTTACATTTGAAATAAAATTACTGCATCTTAATGTGTGACCTATATTAGTGAGAAAATTAGATAGTATTTTGTTTTTTCCTAGATTATTTTAGAATATTTTTATAAGTGGAAGAAGGACAAAACCCATTTAATCTATCTGGGCAATATAAAACAGACATTACGTCAATGGCCAATTGAATTCTTCAAACGTGTCATACACTTATCTGATAAGAAAATTAAGCTCATCCTAGTTAATTATGTAATCATACATGTGTTACCATGTTATCAGTGATATCTTTCCTACTTGTATTATTATAATAAAATTTTGAAATGGATCTTACCTCAACGTAATCTTTGGCATGCCCCCAGTCTCTCTTTGAATCCAAATTACCAAGCTCAACATACTCTGAGAGCCCCAGGTGAATTTTAGCCACTTCTCTGGTTATCTTACGAGTCACGAAAGTTTCTCCCCTTCTAGGACTTTCATGATTAAAAAGTATACCATTGCATGCAAACATGTCATAGGCTTCTCGATAATTTATAATGATCCAGTATGCATACAGCTTGGCACATGCTAAAAAATGTAAAATATATTGCTTACATGTATATTCTGTGTGAAAAAATATTAGTAGTTAAACATGTATAAAAGCTTTAGTAGTATGCTTAAAAAAATTGCTACTTCAGTACCGGAATTTTTTGAGTGCTTGAACCTCAGCTTATTAATAGAATTAATAAGTATTACACACTTAAGCAGCAGATATTTTTTTATCATTTCTTATGAGAAGGTTAAAAAAATACAGATTGTGACATTTAAGTTACAAAAGGAATATCACAGAAAATTAATGCAAATTTTTATCAACATGTAGGTTTGTACTTGAAACTTGAAGAAATACAATTTGATATAAAAAAGTTGTGTTTTTAACAAGAAGTTCATAATTAGAAAGACGATTAAATAAACCAGCTAATATATTTTAAACAAAGTATGAAACACTTCTTTAGGGATAAATACATCCCATTAAAAAGAAGTCTAACAGTATATCGATTTTTAAAGAATATCATATGCTACAAATTTAATACCTACTTATAAAATATATTCTTGTAATTCATGGATAGAAATCAGTTTATTTCAATCAGTTCATATTTAAATCCAGTTTTTTTTTTGACACTACTCACTGAACACCATTGGCAAGTGTTAATTATATTACAAAATAAGGAATAATAAGCATGAGCAGTACTGTTATTTTCAAGTAAATCATAAACTATGAATATTCTCTGATCGAATTTTGGTGTTTACAGTGTACATTGTCGTTTTAGTAAGATTCTATGTTCATATTAATGTTGGCAATCGTTATTATTTTACAAAACAAGGAACGGCTAATTATCGGAACGTGTTCCATTAAACCGGCATGCGTCCTATCATTGTTTTGACAATTTAAAAAATACCTTACCGGCTAGTTGAATCTTTTACAAGTATTATTTACTTAACTCGAAATATTCATAGTCCAGGAGTCAGACTTAATAGATGAAATAATTGTGTACAAGCTGAAATATGTCTTACAATTCTACCTCGAGAGATAAATAATAGATATATATATATAAAATGAAAATATTGTACGGCAAGGTATTGTTTAAAAAACTGGTTTCAAACAAATTTTAGTTTTTTGCGATTATCTCAGAAACTACAAGTCTAATCGCAAAAATGACGGGGGACAATTTTAATTGCTATTAAGTTTGGAACAAAAAAAGATCTCTATAGTTTTTACCCATCACACCTTATTTAGCGAGTTAACTTAATCCCTCTGGGATTAAAACTATAAAGACCTTTTTTGTTTGTTTTAAATGTAATGACGATTAAACTTGCCCCTACCCCATCATTTTTGTGATGTGTTGCATGTACTATCACTAAAATCAAAAATAAACAAATTGTTTAAATAATATGTTGTCGGACCTCTAGATGTWTCGATTTTATATATAATTACAACTTACCGCACTAGACAGCATTTAAGTCATACTAATTTCAGCTTGTACGTGATTATTTGATCTATTTGCTTTTTTATCTCTCAGCACACAGCAGAAGTTTTTGAGTGGTGCTGTTTTCAAGAAATAGATGGTTCTCTTTCTGTCGTTAACTCAAATAGATCTTTTTTCTCTCTCTTCATGATCATAGCCTTAAAGGTAGGATATCAGCTACATTCAGGTGTCAAACTTCTCATGCATGCATACTTAATGGAACATGTAATTAGCCGCTCCTGTGGACCATAGGCTGATTTTTTCTTTTTAATTGTCAATATTCTTGTCAAAAAAGCATCTTTAATGAATTTTTCCCTTAACACAAGCCACACAGAAATTCAGCTATTTATAAAAGTGAAATGACCAACAAATATTTTTTTGGGGTATTTTAACAAGCAAAATTACCGCATTGAATGGGAGAGTCCTTTTGAAATCACTGAAAGACCTCTCCATATACAAAGCATGACTGAGTGGTGCATTTATATCCTGAAAGTGTCATTGATCATTTCTTTTATGAAAATGTTGTTAGTTAAGCAGTTACCATTAGAAACGAGTACTAAGGAAAGATGCTATGACAACTGGATGTAAATGAGCTTTAGTTTAGTTTTTTACTTTTTTAAGTGGGTAGTTTGCTTTGATTATAGTTGTCTATTAGAATTTACATGTTCTAAATGTGAACAAAATGCCTTAGAAAAAGACATTAATTTACTGAAAAATTATGTAAGACACCATTGTCTTGTTAAAATTTAGAACACATAATCATCCATATTCAAATATTTTTAATTTTGACAATCAAGACATGAAGTTAATGGCTTCCTACATATATTTCAGTGGCAATAAGCAAGATTTTATTTTAATAATGGTTATGCTGGGTGATTTCCTAATAGGTACCAGTAAAAACAAAGTTTGTAAACCAGAATAAAATGAGCAAAGAAATATTTACCATACGGTGATCTTGGATAAAAAGGGGTTTTCTCTGTCTGCGGAATCTCCTGCACCTTTCCATACAGCTCTGAAGTGGAAGCTTGATAAAATCTGACCGTCTTCTCCAGACCACATGTCCTAACGGCATCCAACAATCTCAGTGTGCCTACAGCATCGACTTCTGCAGTGTATTCACTAAGATCAAATGAAACTTTCACATGACTCTGTGCAGCCAAATTATAGATCTCAGTAGGTTTGATTTTACTAATTAATTTAATCAGACAACTTGAGTCAGTCATATCGCCATAGTGAAGATGCATCTTTCCACCCTTGTGTGCATAAGGATCGGCATGCAAATGATCTATCCTGGTTGTATTAAAGGTACTAGCTCGTCTGATTACCCCATGAACCTCATAGCCCTTATTAAGTAGGAACTCTGTCAAATATGAACCATCCTGCAGTAAAAACAAGCTGATTTAGTCAAAAATGGAATGGTATGTTACAAAGCAATTAATTCTTCATATTATGATAGTAATGGAAGGTAACTAAGATAAAATTTGAAGTTCTAATATAATATTAAACAGTAAAGAATAAATCTTAAACACTGATACATACCTGGCCTGTTATCCCAGTGATAAAAGCAACTTTTCGTGCACCTTCAGCCATTGATTTCCAGCAGTCAATCCTCGAAGTAAAATAAGAATGGGTCTATGTGGCAAATGCTTATTATTATATTGTTGTCGGAGTGCCACATCTACAATCAGTGGCAAGCGCGCCCAGTTATTATCATAGTATACGCGAATTAGTTACCGGTAAAACTGATAACAAAAAACTGAGATAAGCTACATGTTTTACGCTGATTTACCTCACACAATACACGTGTTAGAGCGCTTATTGTCACGAGCCTATCATCTCCAAAGCTAATCTGATATTTATACAATCAATTAAGTACAGTGAGTGGAAAGTAATAACGAATAACCAGGCGTCAAGACCTCAAGACACCACCTTTCCACTTCGAGCCAAGCGTCTCACGCTCACGTAGACGTAAACAAAAATTCTAACCTCTATTCTGTGTTCTGTTTGGGATCTCAATAAACAATGTTGCCGCTATTACCATGTAAATGTAAACAAACAGCTTCAGCAAGGCGCAAGGCAGGGAAGCACAGATACTTAAATGAAAACACCACGGTAATATGGATACTAACCTTATGTTGTTATGTTATAGCTAAATTTAGGTCAAACAAGTATTTTAATACGAGTAGATAACACATCCAAAGTTGTCTTTATACACAGGTAGCTTTAAATATAGAATAGGTAACTATACACATAATAAATAATACAAGGGTGTAATACTAAGTTTCATTTATATACAATTTCTTACTAAACATATATAGGTATTTTATGTGTATTATTATATGAATGCATTATATGTCATACCGTTAACAGTACCTATATATTTTTTTATTTTTAGATTTAACCAGTAAAATAAAATGCACTATATGTATTATAGTTAAAATTTAATGTTGCCATGGAATATTAAGTTTTATATACTACACAATCGTAGTCTACCTAGGTATATAATAAAAATTACACACATAGGTATACAAGGAACAAAATGTCCATGTTACTGAGAGCTCAAAGACTTGTACCACAATTTCATGAATAGTTTTAAGCATATGAAATTTTTTGTTTTATTATTGTGTTTGTTATACCTTTGTATATTTAGATAAATATACAAATACAAATATTCTCACAGATAGATATGTACCTAACGTTAAAAGATTTTTTGTTGCATCTAGCAACGCTGCTTGACAACTTGACAGCTCTCAGCTGTTTAGTTGACAATTTTTAGTTGCTCTAAGGGGTTTTTAATCATTATATATTGTCGTTTCTTTTGTTATGCAGCAAGTAAAAACATGATTAAAGTATTTTTAAGTACTTTATGTCTATTTTCCCTAATAATATATTCTCAGGTAAATATACCCTTTAGGTAATATTAGTATAAATTACACGATTCCTTCATAGGCGCAATCCTATGATGATGCCAGGTGTAAATGCATATGTCCTAGTATTTCTTCTGTTATAAACAGCACTGAGACTTCACATACGGCTAGATTATTATATATAGTGAATGTTCCACCAAACAAATGGTATGCAGCTTTCGGTATGGAGAAAATGTTATTTTAACATTTTACTTTCAGTAACTGCGATGGTGTCATTTTGCCTCGAATAGGTGCCGAATTAAAAGGAAAAGAACAGGAATTTTGTCCAAGATGTGACTGTAAATATGAAAATCGCAATACCACTATAATTAAGGTGGTTGTTATAATTGTTATTTGGGTTATTTCTTTGCTTGTCATTTACATGGCGTTTTTGATTATTTTGGATCCCTTGCTGAACAAACGTGTGAAAGGAAGTTATCAAGAACACACAAATGAAGAGGTTTGTAATTAGACATTTATATGGCTATTTTATACCTTTTTGTTTTTTAGGAAGATTCAAGTGGGGTTGGGAGCTCAATGTCTCATGGTATGACAGTAAGGGGCAATGTTTTAAATCGGGTTGGTCATCAGCAAGACAAGTGGAAGAGACAAGTAAAGGAACAGAGAAAAAACATATATGATAGGCATACAATGCTTAACTAAATGTATATGTGCACCTATTTATATTATTATGAAATTTTAATGTATTATATTATGTTAAGATAGAAAGTATGTGTATATTTCATGTAATTAGGTAATTTAATAGGTATGTGAAAAATAAAGACGGAGACCTAACCTTTTGTATATTAGATTTATTAGATCCATATAAATAATACAAAATCTAAATCAAACCATTCTGATTAGGGTTGCAACCTGCCCTTTTTTAACAAGGACAGTCCTTTTTTGACCAAAATGTGTTTGTGACTTTTTTAGCATTCATTTGTCAATTATAATATCACAAGAGAGTAAGAATGAATTGAAAATAAAAGTTCTGGAAAATTAATTTATTCTCACTCTTGTGGGGTATTCGAGAGATTATTTTTTGGCCTTTTAAAACCCTAATTTACCATTGATATTGTTGGTTGAAGGTATGCTAAATCTGTTATTCATGTGCACAAATGACAAAACTGCTTTGTCAATCAATGAAAACAAAGTACTACAAATTCACAAGCAACATGACAAATTATTATAGTGATTGTTTTTTGACGTTTTAAAAACCAATCAAAAAGTTCAATGTCACTCAATTATGTCATATTGAATTACTTAATCAAAACCCAATTATTATAGTGGGAATTTTCACAAGAGCAAATTCTCACTGAAATATTTTAAGGTAGGTTTTCCATGACAACAAAAATTGTTGGCTTGACATCTGTCCTCAAACTTTACTGACAATGAGTAGAACAAGATTTAATATTTCTTCACTCGATGAAATCGATAAGTAGATTAATAAAAATATGTGTAAAAATACTAAAGGCCGGTTGCACAAACGTGGATCAAAGTGTTCTGATTGGTGTTGCAATCGCAAAGTTGCAGATTAAATTCGGATTAACTTTGACTCACGTTTGTGGAACCGGCCTTAAGGTGAGCAAAGTTATAATATTAAAACAGTGTTTCTGCTTGTGATGTCAAAAAATAATCCTTCGAATACCACTCGAGAGTTCGATAATTTGAAAATAATTCTCCAAAGCGTTGCCCTTTGGCAACAGGCACTCAAACCCTACGGGCTCTCATGTCTGTTTCCGGGACAATGTGTTGTAAAGTTCCGGTCAAATTATTTTCAATTTATTCTCACTCTTTTGTGATATTATTGCCGATTACTTTTTAACGTTTCTAAAAACCAATCAAAAAATTCTGTCAATTATGTCATGCATACCATTATAATTCCATTGTTTTCATTTTCATTTTCGCCTTCTGATACTATATTTGATATTCCTGGTCGACCAAAAAGGATGAAAGCATGCCATAGTACCTTAAATTTGGTACATATAAATCTTTTTCACCTGTTTCAGAAGTTTTGTTGGTATTTACTTTCTCAAGTTCTTTTCTGAAGGAACTTCTTAAATTGTTTATTTTTTTAACAAGTTTCTTTTATTGCAGTTTCATCGATATCACGCATTTTCCTCAGTAATATTTCGTAAGCTTGCTTTTTGTGTTTGTCCTTGTACTCTGGGCTGTATTTTCCACAAACAAGGATAAACTCTATACAATTCAATAAATCCACATAAGAATGTATCCTACTCTTCGCTAGACACGTTTTCTGTTTAAAAATAGTCTTCGGACTGAACGATTTGACCTCTTTTTCATCCACAGTCAGTTTTTGCAAGCCTGTGCAGGCAAATTTCAAGCATGGACAGAAATCTAAGGGGCCAAATTTATTGCCCGCACAGTTGTTCGCCTGTTTTGTCTACACACTTTCAGTTTTGCCTGTACAGTCCAGGCGACCTGCGTGTGTGTAGGGCCCTTTAGTGGAGTGAGTGAGTGAGAACGAATATGAGAGGGACGAGTTTAGAGCAGTTTACAACATCTTGAAGGTGGTAAAATATTTTCCCTATACATACGTTTTTTGCAACATATTCCCACACAGTGGCTAAGTATGGAGGGTGACGTCTAGCAGGAAGCAATTTCGTGCCTTGCACGAAAGCACCTCAGGTCATGGAGTGTCAAAAATCCACTTTTATAGAATCACGTTTTTCGGTAATTTTTATGTTTTCTTTTATGTTCCCAAGCGAAAGCGTTAACAGTACTTTTATTTCTGTGGGTAAATTATTGTCAGTGAGTACCTACGCATTATCTTAGCACCTACTGAAACTAAGCAGCGCCCTCAAATCGGTCAGTGGCACTAGATGGGAGAACTGGGTAAAAGCAATAGAACCTTTGCGATTTAATTTAAAAGAAATTACCAATGCGTTGTCACACACATAGAAAACGAAATATTACGAGATCCTACTTCCAGGCACCAAGCGAATGCTTTAGTGATAAAAATAAAATTGTTTGCATTTGTATTGTCAATGGTAGTATGGTATATGACATGATTTCTAAGGTAAATGTAGTCAGAAAAAGACTACAAACTGAAGATTTTGATCTGCAGGCAAACGCGGAAGCATTAAAAAATTTAGTGTCCTATGTCAAAAGTTTACGCAGTTATCAAAGTTTCGATGCATTTTATCAGGCGACGTCAGACGTATCACAACAATTAGAAACATAAGAGACATAAGTGAGTTAAGCGCTAGTTTTCATTTGAAATTGCAGATAAGTTGAGATGTTCCAAGAGCAAACTTTAAAAACAATTTCTTTTATTGTTGTGTTAGACGTTGCCCTAGTATCAATCGAAGAGAGATTTATATTGAATAAGCAATGAATAACTACAGCTTTCTGTATAAAATTGAATCTCTTGAAAATAATACAATACAGAAATACGACAGCGACTTATATGTCAAATTCGAAACTGGCAAAGGTTGTGATTTTAATCCCGTTGATTTGACAAACGAGCTCATAGCACTAAAACTTATTAAAAAAAGATGACACCAAGTCCCCTCCCAAGATTTTGTGGTTCATTTAAAAAAATTAATTACATTATTTCCAAATGTTGCAATTGAGATTTAACTATTTCTAACTTTACAACTTACAGTTGCTTCTGGAGAGCGCAGCTTTTCGAAGTTCAAAATTATAAAAAACTATTTGCGGTCAAGTATGAAGCAAGAGCGTTTATCTGGTCTTGCACTTATTGCCACAGAGCATGTTATCATGTAAAAAATAATTATTTCTTAATTTGCTTGGWAAAAAGTCCATAAAGTGCAATTTTAAATTTGTCATGTTATTTTCTACTGTTAAATTATTATTTAGTTTAGAGTATTATTCGTTGTTAATTTTTTCATAATAATTAAATCGTTTCAGTTGATTGTTACTTGTCATAATTGATAATTATGTAAGTACCTGCATTTATATATTTGTTTATTTCTTGTAATAATAACATCCATAAGAGTGTATTAGGTTTGTCTAAAATGATTTAAATAGGGGGCAGCAAAAAAGCTCTTGAACGAAGGCATCCAATGACCTAGAGGCGGCACTGTAAGTAAGGGTAGTACGGATGAAATCAAACTAGAGTATTTTTTATAAAACTGAATATAATTAATTCATTATGTAACTATGTGTACACAGTTCTTTATACACATACACTTTACAGTCTGGTTCGCAGACGAAACTTTACAAGTTTGCGATGAATGAGTTTGTGATGTGATGAACAATTGAGATTTTAAGATTCTAAAAAGTGGAAACGAAAATATAAAACTGTCGACTTGCACCTGATATATTTTCACTATATCATTTATGTCAAGTAACACGTAATAAAAACAAATGGCTTGCGCAGAAATACTTCAAATATAAAATATCAACACAACACGCTCATAAAAACATTCAAGTGTTATATAATATATATGTATATATAAAAATAAAATAGCAACTATATAGAAAGCTTTAAGTCGTTTACACTACGATGTCATAGACAATTAAAAAACAATAAAATAAATGGCTCTCACGTCACAACTATTACAATATAATATATAACACGTGTATATATTATAGTGTACACAAAATATAAAAAAATTGCACTCAAGCCATTTGTTCCGATGCAATAACGAATCTAGCTATCAAAAATTGTCAACACGAGTTAATTAAATTCATTTAAAATGAATTGTTTTATAAATTAGTACTATGCAAATATATTCACAAATTACTGTAACTTACAATATGTACAAAAATATGAATACATGTCCACGATTTTAATTGACCTTTGTACACTGAAATCAATGACAATACACGTGCTTACTTACACTAAAAAGTATTCTAAAGACAGCTTAACAACGTGGGTTAAAACAGGTGTTATAAGTTAACCTAAGAGCAATTTAGATTTTGTTTTTGTACAGGTCTGCTCACTGGTCACCTCTACCTATATATATATGTATATATCACAGTGTCTGGCACAACCATACAAATTACATGGACAAAGCGTTCTAAAACGAAAAAAAAATCAATTTCTTTTTCATTTAAGGCGAGGACAACACAGTTAAGATTAAATAAAAATGTGCCAAAAGACAGCACACACTGATGATGTTAATAAATAGTTTTAGTTGAATAATGTTGACATAAAAATATCTGAAAGCTTTCCCCCACGTAACAGGTACGGTTTTTCCCTGGCACCGCACATAAATTACTATAATACAACTACGAGCATTTTACGGTACAGATTATCATCTCACTTCGCAGTCCTTATTCAATGGCAAAGGCGTTGAAGTGTGAACAGGATCTGGCAAGCTAATAGCAGGCGGTGCACTGTCATTTTCACAGTTCAACACCTCGTTCTTCATCACATACCCCACCCCCTCCTGACACCTAGACAACTTTAATTTAATCGGGGTAACTATCCGCAGAGCAGACGTTTCGCCGCAATCACTGTTTGCCATTGGTTTTTCCGCTGCCTGCTCCACAACACTACTATTATTGTTATCAGCACCGGTCCGTGTTTCACCACTAGTCCGTTCGACGTCACTTTTCTTACCGAATTTGATGATTAGCTTCGTAGGGTTCACACTGTTGTTGGAGATTATCTGCACCTCAGGTTTCAGTTTACGTTTCTTCTTGCTTTTGTCTTTCTTCTTGCGCTTTTCTTCTGAGAAATCAGCCATGKCCCGTTTCCGGAACTTCATGCTCTCCCGTTTGAGATCCTCGACGCTCGGTTTGGTTATGTTTGCCAGTCGTTTCTTGGGAGGCCTTAACCTGTCTCGCCTGTCGTCCACCACGCTGTTGCCAATCTTTATTTTTAATTTGGGCGCCACCGGTTGCGTTGGTCGTGGCGGACGTCCCCTGCGTTTATTTGAACTATCAAAAGAGCTATTCAAATTGTTACCGATGTTCTGTGAGCTGGCATTCCGTTTACGATCGTGGTTTTCATCATCCAGCGGTAAGTCCAAATGCCGTAACTCTCGTGACAATCTTCCACCTCCAGACTTATCTTTTCTGCTCTTGCTTTCTACACTATCGTCCATATCAGTACGATAATCTCGGTAATCGTCTTTAGTTGGAATTGTCGTCATGGAAGCTACAGCTTTGGGTATCGTTATGATTGTTCTATTAATAGTTGGAGTTGCAGGAGCATTAGCTAATCTCGGAGCACTAGTTGGGTCGTCCATATTCATATCTTGCGTCCAGTACTGCCTCAGAAGTTCTTTCTTTCGCATACGTCTCAAGCTGGACGTGCCTGAATTAACAGAAACGTTACTGATCACATTATTAGAAACGGCAGCGACGTTAACATTGGAGACTACGCTAGGATCAACCACAGGAGGTGGCAATGCAGCCACGGAAGACGTATAGTTCGCAATGGGGCCCTTAATTTTGACTTTCAACTGATTCCGAGCATCTGACAGTGAAACCTTTATATTGCCGACTTCAGGAGCAGGTGGTTCTTCGATCTTTTTATTAGACGTTGCCGTCAAAGCAGAATGGAGCTCCTTCTCAAAGTCCTCATCGATCTCTTCATGAACTTGTGAACTGGCAGTGCCACTCTCAAACGCACCTAACAGATTAGCTTCATTGTAGTTCTGTTGATCAAATGTGCTGTTGTAAGTCCTCATATCTACTGGGCCAGGCAAAACTGGCTGAACTATGTCTGTAAAGGCACGTGAAGGTGGCTCCTCTGGAACTCCCAAAGCCACTATGGGCTCACTGTTCACTTTGCTTGGAGATGGAGGTTTCAAGCTGCGCAGATCTGAATTGTACTTTTGCGTTTTGCTTTGTGGACTTGTAATCGGGGTTGAATCTTTTGTACTAGTATCTGATTTCTTCTCGTGAACATCAATAGATTTCCGTCTCTCCCTCATCGCCTTCAGATCAGCCATGTTATCGTTGGAAATATCATCATCAAAATCGAGATCATATACGGTTCCGACCAGTTTATTGTGTATCGTATTTGCATCTGTGTCGTTGTGTTGTGGGGTGTTCCTGGGTCTTCCCCTTCCACGTCCCCTGCCCCTACCATGTTGAGCACCTCTTCCTCCCCTTTTTCCATCACCCCTACCTCGCACCGTGTTATTCTTTGTAACGGTGTCGAGTTGCCTGGGGCTCTTTCCAGGACTTTTGTTCGGCGACTTCTGTTGTGCAGTGAACCGGGCTGATGTTCTGGTGGGCTTACTGGGTGACTTCTTACCACTTGTACTATTATTTTTATGGGACGGACTCGGAGAGGTTAATGTTTCATTATTTACAATCGGTGATTCGTTACTGTTGACGATAGGGGCTAACGGAACTTCATTGCTGACAACTGCAGGTTCTTCGACCGCATTGGTTAAGGATTGTTCGATGCACATGCTGTTATCCTTAATTGGTGTAGCGGGCATGTTAACCATAGCCGCAGTTAATGCCATGTTATGTTGCGAAGATGTAAATGCCGCCGTACATGGAGATGGATAAACAACAGGTGGTGCCTCACCAACGGGCTTTGTTAATGGTGGTATTACCGATGGGAACGGGGGATACATGGCTCCACCTGGTGATGAAAAAGGTATTTGAGGGTTAATATTTGAAGCAGGAAATAAACTAACTGGATTGATGAACGGGGTGGGATCTGCAAACTGCTGGAAGGTATCCAAGGATGGTGGGAAAGGTGGAGGCAGTATTCCGTACGGTATTTCCTGGAACTGATTTGGCTGCATCATCACTTTAGCGGCCTCATCTTCGGGTTCATTTCTGTGTGAGCACGAACTCGAAGTTGATCCCGTAGAACTCGAACTAGATCTTCTTATCGGCATCACGATGCTTTCTGCCCATTTGGCCTGCGGGTGCAAATTGGCATATGGCGACGGGCTAGGCATGCAATCCATCGATGCTGGATCTGTGAATGGTGTCTGAGTCACCCTCCTGTCAGAAAGACAGGGCGAAGCATTCTTCTCTTGCTCCAAGGACAGCATACTTGCATTAGGTAAATGGTTTTCCATGTATGGCTGCAAATACTGTTGAGTATTCTCTGGTAGTTCTAAGGCAGGTTCAGGGTAGTTTTCTGCAGTCAAATTCGGATAGGCCTCGCTAGGTGGCACCCACCTCTCATCGGCTTGGACATTCGTGCTATGATCTAAACTAGCATGGATTAATGGCTCGGCTGTTTTGTCTATTTCTGGAGGAACTTCTGGTTGAGATGGAAGATACTTGTAGTCTCGACTAGTCGGTTGTTCAAAGCTTCCTGGAGTGCTGGGGGTTATCGAAACATCTAATCTTACCTGAATGAAAAAGAATAATCGATATTAACGATTAAAAAAGATAACAATATCACTAAATAAATACAAATTCCAAATAATCTTTTACTTTTTAAACTTTTTGCAAATAGATGACTGTATTAAATTATTATAATATCATGTGTATTTTTTTAAGGCTAATGTCATGAACATTGATGTAGTAATGTCGATATTGTCAAAAGTTGAATTTAGTTTTGTCAAGAATTTTTCTTTTGCCATTTTAGCAGAATTAGATCAATTCGTTTTAAAATTTCAACTTTTATTTGAATATCTCAACGATCTTTAATGCAGAACAGAAGGCAAAAATATAGTCAAAGTTTATTTATCCAAGATTAAATGACACTAAAAAAAGTAAATAATACTGTCAGTATTAGAGTGTAAATAATTTACCAGTATGCACACAACCAAAACCTTACTCAATCCCCAATTTGATTTGCACAAATATGAAGGAAATTGAAATAATACTTTATAAAATGAAGATTTAAAATCTATATTAACATACAATGTGACCCATTTGTTTTCGGGTCACACTGAATATTTTTTTATTAATCTTGGGATTTGGCTAGGTTTTTTTTTAAATTGTAGGACTTGACAAACTGTATATTTTCAGCAAAAATGACCTTGCTCATACAAAATCCAAGGCCTACTTTGCCAGTTTCTAAGAGCAAAATTTGAATAAACCATATTAGCCATTTTTTTTTTAGAAAAATCTGTGCACGCCACTAGATTAGACATCACTCAAAACGGGCCTGTACCAAGTTTTACTTGAAAATATTAACGATTTCGTGAAAAAATTAAAAGTTCGGACTACCGAAATGTTTAATTGTCAAATCTGACACATTACAGGCTAAAACATCATTACAGTTTGTCAGTGTATTATTAATCATAATGGAAAATTTAAATTTAAGAGAAAAAATAAAAATTGTCGTCTTGTATCTTTAATATTAGACTTCCTGATAGACCAGGAAGTCTAAGCACTGTGCAATGTGTAAATATAATTTTCAGTGAAATAGGATCGGTTTCCAAAAATATGCTTAAAACCAGTCATAATGGACGTGACCTTAATATATTGGAAGTGGGTGATCACGAAAGAAGATTAGAGTTTTGCTATTGGCTTCAGGGAGAATATTTAAACAACTGGAACTTTATAAATGAATTTAGCGACGAAGCCACCTTTASTACAAAATGGCCGTCACTGGTCCGCCCACTTTCTTCAACGGTAATTTGAATGCAATTGAATTTCTAAACTTTCTTGAGAATGAGTTTGCGAACACATTAGAAGATTTACCATTAAATACCACCTTAATTTGAAGTTTCAACTAGATGGTTGTTCTATCCATAAAGCTTGTTTAATAAGAGACTGGCTAAATGAACATTTTGAAAACTGTTGGATAAGGCGAAACAGTCCTTTCGCTGAGTGACCACCGAGGTCTCCTGATTTGACGCCTATAGATTTTTTCTTTGGGGTTTACTTAAACGAAAAGTTTATAAATCAAGCCTCAAAATTTATAAGAACTACAAGCCAAGATAATTAGTGCCTGTGCTGAAATTACTCCACATCAAATACAGAATGTAACTTTGAATACATGCAAAAGGATTGATAAGTGCATACAAGAAAATGGTGGCTTGGTAAAGTTACAAAAATTTAGTAGTCTTTAATTTTTTTCGTTTGTTCTGTAAAAGTATAGGCCCAATGTTAAATTTAGCAAGTTATTAGAGTTATATTTTATTTGTTTTAAGTACCTAGTGTCTCTTTTTTTCCATGAAATCGTTATTACTTGATATTTTCTAGCAAAACTTGGTACAGGTCCGTTTTGAGGGCTACCGAATCCAATGGCGTGCACAGATTTTTTCTAAAAAAATCACTAATACGGTTTATTCAAATTTTACTRTTAGAAACTGAKAAAGCAGGTCTTGGAATTTGAATAAGCAAGATCATTTAAAAAAAAAGCCTGAGCCAAATCAGACAGTTAATAAACTTTTTTTGGGTGACCCGAAAACAAATGGGTCACACTGTAAGTTGAAGTTAAAAAGTATACAAAAACAAAGCCCAAAAGAACAACAAAGTAATTTCTGCTAGCAATTATGCAAAACGTCACACATCATGAATATTGCAACTAAATAAATAACAACCTACTCGAATTTTAAATATGAAAGAACTTACCTCCACATTCGTTGCAGGCAGGTCTTTAGGAACATCATCATCCTTCTGTAACATCTGTGTAGTATTATTAGGCACGACCTGTTCATTGAAATCAGTTTTATCAAGATCATTTTTAGTGCTGGAAGCAACGCTAACTGAATCATCAACATCGTAGCCCGTTTTCTTCGACATCTCTAGTCTTAGTTTCTCCACAAGATTTAACGTCTCTCTTGCACTATCCTCTTTCGAATCTTCCTTGAACAATTGAATATTGGCAAAATTAAATGTAAGGGGCCCCTTCATAATTTCCTCTTCCTTAGATATTGAGAAACCATCATCTAGCAAATCGAAATCGAGCAGATCGTTTTCTTTATTGTGCGGCTGTGGTGAAAATATCGATCTATTTTGGAATGTAGACGGTTTAATAGGAGACTTCTTTTCTTTCTCAATTTCAGATTTATTTGTTGCTTCTTTCGGTGGTTTTTCTACTTTCTCTTCAGGAAGTGGTTCCTTTTTCTTTTCGGTTGTCAATTTTTTAGCAAATATATCTTCGATACTCTTGGTTTTCGTAGGACCTTTCTTAGATGCAGTTTCTTTAACTTCCACGACTGGTTCTGGTGCTTGCACTTTTGGTGGTTTATCTTTCTCTTTCTTTTCTGGACTTGTGACTATTTTATTTATAGGTTTGGTCTCCAAACTTTCCCTACTACTCTTTCTCTCTAAGATTTCTCTTTCTAAGATGCCAACGCCCGTGTCTTCAGATTTCCTTTCCTATTGAAGATAATAAAACAATGAAAATATATTTTTATGTTTCAACATAAAACTATTCATCTACACTTTATCAAATTGCAATTTTTCAAACTTTACATGAATTGATATTATACACTACCMCTTTCGGAGACCGTAGTTTGTCGGACTTGCTGACCTTTTTGTCAGCAATCTCCTTAGTTGAGCCTCCGTCTCTTTGCCCAGTGTCTCGCCGTTCTTCCCCATCCACATTGCTACGTTTGCTATCAGACATATCTCTACGCCGGACATCAGCATCTCCGACGCTTGGACGGCCTCTACCTCGTGCTGATCTGGTCGGCTGTTGCTGCAGGAAAATAAAAAACACGAAAGTTAGTCACAAAATGCAGTTATCAGTACTTTTTGAAACCTGACAATGTTTATCATTCACAACACATATAAAAACTCCATCTATACCTTCCAAGGGAACACTACAAATGATGCTGTAATCACTGAAGGGAGTGTAAGTTGAAGAACAATGAATGAAATTTAAACTATAGTTTAACCACAAATCTGCCTATAACTTTTTTTTTCTAAAGTACTAGCTGCATTTTTTTATTTGCGTATTTAATGATGATTCAAGAAATATTAAAAAGCATGACAATTAACAATAATTATGCAAACTGAAGACAATCCTGAAAAAATATTAATTGTTAACAAAAATAATTTTACAATTCATAGGTGAATAACTATACAATGTCAGTCGAGGTGTATGCAAAAATCTGGGTATTACTAATAATTCACTCAGTTTAGATCAAACATGCCCTGGGGCATGTACATACAGGGTTTCTATAAATGTTGGTGCTGATTTGTTCACTCCTTGTGCCGCCTTTTGTGAACTGCGACTAAGCAACAATAAGCACAGTATACCACAACCATTTATACACCTATGTACTGAAGGATGCAAACGCCCACAGCATGGCACAAAATAATAATTATTTTAAACAATTTAAAGTTATTATCCAACCAAACACAACAGCATATGTAGTGTCGTCACACGTCTCTCATATTAAAATATCAAACAAAGTCAAAGTCAAAGCAATAGTTGGGTTCACCTTCTTGAGTGCGGCAAATTTGTTCCGCTCATAATTTCCATATGCACCATATGCACACATAAAAAGGTAATATTTTTACTTTTCATGGCAAAAACAAAGTAAATCGAATGTGTAAATTGTCCTAAATTACTTACAAATCCTGCTCATTATTGTCAAATAAAAAAAGAAAACAGAAAAAACTTAAAATTGCTCTAAACAAGACAAGAAACATTCAATGAGTAAAAAATGAAAATATCCAAATTTCCTTATCGTACGGTTTACATTAACATTTTAATAAACAAAAACAAAGAACCTTTCGAAAAATTATCAGATTAAAAAAATAAATTAAATTAGACCACATGGACTAAATAGCTATTCATGTGATTTGAGAAGCCAGAAAATTTGTTCATGCACAATTTTGGAGATAGTACATTAACGGTGTCTTTTTTTTGGGAAAATAGAAGCTTGTTTAGATTGTCAAAAAATGAATGAATTAAGCAGAACCTTACCAAATACTAGTGTGGCAAAATAGTCGAGTTAAAACTTATTGAGCCTTGAAACAAAGTTTTATATCTTATGATTTTAACTCATCGTATTGGCAGCTATTTTCTGTACTAGAAAATATAGTGCGTTTTTGCAGTTATTTCGTGCAGGAAAGTGCCAATTAGAAAAACAATCAGAAAGGTGAAAACTGCCATACAACAAAAAAGGCCCTACAACTGCTTTATGACAAATGCACAGTCCACAAAGCTCAAAAAGTCTGTGAAGTAATTGACAACTGGTTTTGTAGAAATGGGATATCCACCCTGTAGCCCAGACTTGGTAACGAGTGACTACTATCTCTTTCCCAAATTAAACAGGCACTTGAGGGGGCGCCATTTTTCTGCAGATGAATATCTGAAGAAGGTGGAGGAGTTTTTTGAAGACTTATCAGAAGAATTGTTTTTTGAAAGGCATGCCTTATTGGAAAAACGTTGAATTAAATATGTGACCATTAATGGATCATAATAAAATATTACTTTTCTTCCTATCTTCAATATGGATTTAGACAACACAAATCTACAAACCATGCATTAGCTACCCTAATTAAAGATGTTTATATGGCACTAGACAATGGATCCTCTGCGATATCAAAGGCATTTGACAGATTAAATCATGCAATTCTGCTACAAAAGTTGGAACCCCTTGGTATCAGGGAAAAATGTTACAATATTCTGGAAAGCGTTAAATGGAAAAACATAAAGAGTAAGAAACGGCAAATGCTTAAGTAATTCGGAAGACATTAACTATGTGTGCCTCAGGGTACTATCCTAGGTTCAATATTGTTTACAATGTTCCTCCCTAGCTAGGTATATAACATAAAAATCTCCCCTGGTATCAATAACTTGCACCATTTTCATCATCCATTAAAAGTTTACATACCGAACAGTTTCAAACTATTAAAAAAAAATATGCAAATTAAAAAATTGAACATGACCTTACCTGCTGCTCTTTTCTGACAGGCCTCTTATCGACAGCCTTCTTGGTGGCAGGGGCTGTTGTTGTTGACCTTCCGACCTTTGACGGGGACGATGTGCGACTATCGCTCGAATCGGAGGAGCTACTACGTCGCAGAGACACGGGCACCTTGTCGAGAAAGGGCCGGTCTCTGGTCGAAGTGCGTCGCTCCGTTTCCACGGGACTGTTCTTTTGTCGTTCAGGACTGCTCTTCTGTCTCTCGGGTTCGCTGTCTGAACTCGAGCTGCTAGATGTGTCACCTGAAGAACTCGACGATGACGACGAGCTGCTGTTCGAAGAGGACTTTCGAGTATCGGGTCGGTCCGATTCAGACTTCGGTCGTTCTGCTTCCTTCCTGACAGGTTTCTCTTGTGGCTAAGAATTGTGATAATATTTATTCAGTTACTGTCATTACAAAAAGAATTAAAATAATAACTGTTTTTATTGCATTTTAAGCAAATGAAAAAGTGGAACAATTAATTTTCTGCTACAAAGTTTCAAACGGTATGAATAGGAATACAATTTTATTGTCGATTTTAATTTTTTTTATTGCCATAGAATGGTTCGAACATTGTTTGCAAATCACTGAACTTAAAGTGTTAGTGCACTATAAAATGAAAATACATATGTTAGGATTAAAGACTGATTTCGGAAAAAAGTGAGTAGAATGCATCCTGAACATCATTGAGTTGTCAAAGTCTAAAAATCCCTTTTTTGATCATTTTAAATACACCAAAACTCTTTCTGAAAGTTTTGCAATTGCCAGAACACAACCAAAATACACTCTTTGTTACTTTCCAAACAATGCCAACTGAAAATGAAAAAGTAAAACAAAATGACTTGGTAGTGAGACCAATAATTTTAGTTAATGAAATAAATTTACCATGCAATGTGGACCTTATAGATATGCAAACCAAGCATGATGGAGAATATTATTTCATCCCTAAAATTAGCAATATAATAATTTGACAAAATGTACTTTGAGCACGGAAAACCAAGACAGCTGAAGAAGTTGCTTAACATTTTATACTTGTTAGGGACACTATGATATTTCAAAATGATAACAGCAGAGTGAATTTGCCAACTGTGTGGTGATGTGGAGAGATCGAACTAGGATGTACGAGAGACATGCTTATTAAATGGATGGTAGAAGAGAAAACTGCAAAATGGTCTGAAGGAACACGATTCATACATAGTAAACACTGTGCAGATGATTGGCCTCAAGAATTCATTTCTTCTTAAAGAACTTTTGTCCAATATTGAAACATAAGAGGAGTTAGAAAAGTTGCTAAATGCGAATTCAGGTGACAACTACAATGTGAACTTGCATCTGGTTAGAGGAGAAAATATGGCAAGTAAAAGGACATTGAAGAAAAGTACAACAAAGAAAAAAACCTAAGTTTTGTGCATGTTTTGCAACACCGAAAGTTCTGTAGGATTGCCCTGAAAATTTTATTTTTATTTTCTGGTCTGCTCTATTCACTTATTTCAAAAAATAGCAGCAACTTTGTTCTTTTAAATGAGACACCCTGTATATTATTATCAAATTCACGTTCTTACTCAATTTTGGACATCTTTTATTAACATACCATTATATACCTATTGATTTTTTGGCAATTATCTATTTTTTTGCTCCTATCAGGACATTTTTTAAACCTACGTAACTTATCAATAAATTGACTCAATATTATTGTTTTGAGATTTATACCTTCTCCGCTACTTTGAAAACTGGCAAAACGTGCATTTGTTTTTTAAATAGAACACCCCATATACTATCTTCACAAATGAAAGCTGATAATATGCTTTCAAATAGTGTATCACTTCCCTATATTTAAATCCTAAGGTTTTGAAAATAAATGCATTCAACGTTTTGACAGTTCGCTTTAATATGTATTACACCTTTTGAAAATAGTTATTCTAAAAAAATTCTTATCAAATTATTTATTCTACATGGACAGTGTGCACAGGTTATAGTAAAAACTTGTAGAATGTTTGTGTGATTAAAACATAATTTTATCCCTTACGTCTGTAAACTGAAGAGATACTACATCATCGAAACCAGAGACTTCAGACGAAGAAAATATCATTAAAGTCTGCTTGAACAATTCTGAACGTTCGAGCTTTGAAGCTAGAGGATTATGATAAAAGAGGTGTTTTTATAGGACTCTTCTTATTCCTATTTGTGAACATCCCAACTTCTGCTCTAACATCGTCCGTACTGACGAGGCAAAATTGTCAACCAAAGAATCAAAATCTAAGTGCTTTAGTTTTAATGTTTTCACTTTATTAAAAAAGGACCTAGTATTGACATCTAATAAATAAATAGAAGGAAACCTTAAGATCAGTTGTCAACAATTTCCTTGAAAGCAATAATTATGAAGCTGCTAGTATCAAGTGGATGGAGCTCCACCTCATTGTATGCTGCAGGCTACAGCTGAACTTTTAAAATGTTTGATGATTGATGGTTCAGACGTTTAGGACCCTGGGATTGCTTTTGAGATCGCCTGATCTCACAGCTTTGGATTTTTTTATGCAGCAGTTTGTAGGAAAAAATGTACACCACACATCAGTAAACAGCAAAGAATTGCGTCGGTGAGTGTGCAGTGATCTGAAGAACTTGATCCGATGATAATCTGAGAGCCACAATGAATGGAGTAAATACTAAAATTTTGAAATGTCTTGAATGCATCCATTGTCTTCTCTTATGTAGTAGCTGTTATATTTGGCTGGTTAAGTGTTTGTCKATGAATATGAGTTCCTGTGTGGTAATGAAGACAGTATCAGTGCCAAAGAGTCTAGATTGGGCAAACTAGATGCAGTATAAAATGTAGCATAAAGGAACACCAGCGAGATGCAGGACACACAAACAGATCTGCAATAGCCGAAGACGGCAGGAAACAAACAACACATAATCGAGTATGACAACGTAATAACAACCTCACAAGGAGCAACCATTACCACCAGCATATTGTGAGAGAATCTTTGGAGATAATGAAGCAGCCTAACAATTTTAACAGAGAGGACGGCTATCGCTCGAGCAGAATTTGGAAGATTGCACTTAAACACTGGACCCAAAATGATAAGCATGTACCAAATACGTAACCAGCCAAATGGAACAGCTACTATATAAGACAAGACAATGGATACATTCACCAGTCAGATTGCTTCTGACAGTATGATCGGCACAGCATCCAACCTGGTTGAACTTTCTACTACAAACAACAGCCGTGAAAGTCTGCGTTCTATAACATTAATAATATATTTGTATTTTACCAAAAGCACTTACCACTTTTTCTAGCTCCTTCTTGGCCTGTTCAGCTGCCTCCGGAGGTGCAGGTTTGCCCATACCGCTCTTAATATGTTCCGCAGCTTTCTTTGCTGCTTGTCTTTGCGGAACGTATGCCAATATCTCCTGGGCATCTGCCTTATCCAACTCTTTCTCCAAATCGAAAACGTCATTCACCACCTTCTCTTTGTCTTTCCTGCTTGGTTCCTTCAAAGGTTTACTCTTGCTCGAAGACTTCACTTTCACAACTTTCTCTTCAGCATTACTAACAGCAACAACCTTTGGCTGTTCTACTGCTGTTTGTTCAGGGCCAGATTTATCCTGTTCTTTGACTCGTGTCGTTGTTGTACACTTCATGTTTTCTGATGCTTTCTTGGCAGCCTGCCGCTGTGGTACAATCAATTCGGAAGGATCAAAATCTTTCTTTTTAGATGCACTTTCACGTTTGCTATCACTTTGTACTTTCTTTTTGGGTGGTGGCGGACTCTTCGAAGGGGAGAATTCTTTGACTGCCGCTTTAGTTCGTAATTTGTTCTGATTGGAACTAGACCTGGAATAATTTATAAACATAATTTAATAACTGTGTTGTGACAGGTTTATGTAGCTAATTATATAATATTAGGGCTGTTAGAGCTACATTTGGACTTTGAAAAGCTTGGCTTATTCAGAAATGTTTATCAATTTGTTATGATTATTGAATCTATTACGAACATTTCACTAGAGGTACAATTTGCTTTTACTTATCAAAAAGAGTACATTCGTATTTTCAACAAATTACTATTTAAACCCCAATACACTGACCGGCACGAAATGYGTCACCTACTAATTTTTCTCAGATATAGGGCCTGTACAACTGATATATTTTCATATATATTTCCTTAGTACACCAGCTATTGGTTTGAAATGTCAACATTAATTGTTCTTTTTCCGAATTCTGTACAAAATTTCTCCAATACATTGGCAATAAATAAAAATTAATATGGCTTCATTAGAAATATTTGTTCGCAAGTGTTTCATTACAATTATTGTGTTTTGTTGATTGCAGAATGTTTTTAAGTGCCGAAATAGTGCCTGCAATCATTGCTTTAGTTGAAAATGGAAGATCTCAGCGTCATGTTGCTCAAAGTATGCAGTACTGTACAATCGTTCATGTAGATTTGACACTTTTTTCTTATTTAAGCATGGATGAGAAAGTACTGTACAATGTGTACACAGACGGTTTTTGAAGGCTGGATTATACATTACATGCTATAAAATTGGCCCTCAATGGACAACTGCAGAACAAAACGAGCAATTTGTTGTTTCCAAAAGTCTCAGAAATCGACATTTAACTGCTGTTGAATTGAGGAATCAACTCTAACATGTGAGAAATGTATATGTTAGCAAGAGGACAATCAGAAGAAGGCTAAATGCTGCAAATCTTGTATCCTGAAGACCAGCTGCAGGGCTGGAACTCCAGAGACATCACAGAATAGCAGCTAGTGTATTGTTTGGAGATGAGTCCAGATTCTGTCTGAGAACTCCAGGTGGAAGGCAAAGGGTGTGGCGACGCACTGAAGAATGATATGCCAAGTGTACATTTAAGGGTTAGTTTCTAACGTGGCTCAGTCTGGGCAGGGGTTTGAATGGAGGTGTATACCGAGTTGTATGTTAGTTCTGAGAGTTCTCTGACTGCTGAGAGGTACATGAGGAAATACTGCAAGATCATGTGGTCCCCTAAGAACCGTTTATAAGGAAACAACTTTCTTTTGATGCATGATAATGCCCGTCCACATGTTACTCGGTTAGTCCAGAAATATCTTCAGGAGGTAAACATGCCCGGAATGGACTGGCCAGCAATAAGCTGAGATCTAAATCCCATAGAACATGTATGGGATATAGTAGGTAGAAGAATTCAAAAGCGTGTTGCTGCTCCAATAATTTTAAATGAACTACATAGAGCTCTTGCGATAAGTCATTTATACATACAAGCTTGTGGAGGCTATATTAATTTACGGCTATGAATTATCCACCTTTAAGATAAGCTTTGATTCAGGGCATGATACCTTAACCTTTTGTATCAAGTTCATCTCCCGCTTTGCCTTATTTTAATAATTTATCAATAACAGTGTTCTCTTCCTAAGCAGTGTCATTTTATTCATTCAACTTGTGCCAAACAGATCACTTTTAAGCAAGAAAATTATAATTTTAAAATAGAAGACCTCTAATGTACTATTTCGATAGTTTCTCTGGAAAATTTTAGGTGGCCCGTTTGTCGTACAGGGCAGTGTATAACAGTTAAACAGTGTGTTAATGGTATGTTGTCTGCACCACTACCAACTGCAGATAGAACTGTTTAGCATATGCTAAAGATCGCCAGCGTAGTTTAGGTCTACTGAAGGCCGTAAGGCTTAAGCAGCTTTGCCATCTCAGTTTTCACTAATTCATGGCACTGCCATACAGATTATTCCTAAAAAACAGTTAAATTTAAAACTACTTAGAATAACCACTCTTGCAGTATATGAGATAAATAATCCATAGAAAATGAAACGAGAATGGGGAATTTTTCACCTAGTCAGTTTATTACTTTTGATTTGTCGTTATTTGGTGTTTGTATGACCCCTCTATTACTGGTTGTTGTAACCTTATTCCAACATGTTGAGTAAAATATGGTTGGTGCCATTAAGTTACATTTCTTGCATTCACAAGTTAATAATACATTCAGCCTCGACAATAGAAGTGCACTTAGGTGAAAATTTATGTATGGCTAGTTGATTAAATAAATAGAAAAAAACTTGTCAGAAAAGGCAAAAAAATGAATAAATCTGATATTTCCGACTTCGATAGGCTTCCCAATTGAGAAGGACAAACTCAGTTAGCAGCCGCCTGTTTAGCTAATTTCATTATTAAAATTGTCAGATTTGCTCTAATTTTTATGAGATGTCAGTACCATTCATATTAGACAGACTAAGTGTTGTGAGTGCACTTTTTCTATACTCTTTTTTATTGTTTCAAGTTTGTATGTACCTTATAAAAGTGGGTGGTGCCAGCTACAAGTTTCTTAATAAGTTGTAGGTGTTCATGTTAGATAATCAAATTTGTATAATTATATCTATATCTACAATCATGACTTTTCTCCATCCACTGGTACATTGGTATTGCATTTCTATTTTCAAATTTGATTTGGATTACATTATTCATGTTAATGAACGTTCATTGTTCCCTTTTACATAATAGAATAGATTTCACCTAAAATTTTTATGTGATTTTTCTAAAATAGCATTCAGACCATATTATGTAATTACATAGCAAGTACACTCAAAATAATATGAGTTCTACTAAACTGGTTACTTTAGTTCTAAAAAAACTTAGTTTGCATGGAAGTCCACTGAGTCTTTATTTAACTTTAATACTGTTTGTTTCTAAATTTAAAATGCACATTCTTTGTAGAATGAAATAATAATTCATATTAATTTGTACTTTAACACTTTTTTGTTATAGTCCATTAAACAAAACAAAAAAGATACTGTAATGCATGATGTCTGGTGATAAAGCTAAATTCTTAAATGTTACAATCTCAAACCTACCAGCATATGCTTGCATAATAAGTATGTAATGAATTTAAATACAAAAATACTTTTAAATCAAATAACTAACAATCAAGTACATAAACTGCCAAAATAACATTGCAATCAACATATAGAATGTGAAGATATGAAGAGGGTAAGCTTTAACGTATGATTTGAATAAATGTAGTCTAAGTATGTGACAAAACAATATTTTGCATTCTGACAAGTTAATTAGAGGCTGGTATGGGAAACTGTCCGAAGACAGTAATTGTGATGACACTTAAAAGTTGTGTGTCATGCGGTCTTTTCTTAAAACGGATAGTAACTGATAGTAAACCTGACTACCATTTACAATACACTCCCTAGTAATATTAAGGACATCTCATTGAGCTCCTTTAGTTTGTCTTAAACAGCATCTGTTGCTAGAACAAGCAAGCTAATATGTCACTGTTGTGTATAGATAGCCAAGATAGGTAGATTGCATCAACATATTTTTGGAGCCTGTTTTTGAGCCATTTTTCAAACACTTTTGTCACACTACTTATGACACTTATGGTCTGAAGTTTAAGATGTCAATTCATTCACCAGATTTGTAAATGGGGGTTTTTTAAAGCCTGAAGCAGGATCATGCTATACCGATGTTTAAGCTTAAATGAATAATGCGTTTTGCTATATTATATTACAAAGGTTTATGTATCATGCTCATTGTGAATGGACACTCATAAACAACGCTCGATAATTCATCAATGTATAAATATTGTTATTGATTCAACTGCACATGCATAAATAAGTATGAAATATGAGCAAACACTTCATGTGTTAAGTAATAAATTTTGATCTTTTCACACAATAAATGTAAAAGTATAAATAATCATATAAGGCGTTTACTAAAATTAACCTGGTAGATATCGGTTACAGAAATTAACCAGCTTGAAGTGTCTCACCAGCTAGATATTTCGTGGATCAGTTACACACGTCGGTAACGGCGATAGATGTTAAAACATAACCTCTAATAATTAACAATCACAGTTTGCATTAATGCGTAGAGATGTATAGAACATGTGGCCCAGGTAATTTAATAATGGCGGTTAGGAGGCAAACAAGCATTCTTTTCTCCATTGGTTAGCATTAGCATACTGCATTTACATAAGGTTGTTGTATTTATTTGTGAATATCTGCTGTACTAAAATGAGTGAATGCAGTGAATATCGACATCTTGAAAAGGATGGTGGTGATATTTTTCGAAGATATATAAACAGAAGATTGCTGGTGTTGGTGATGTCGATCCATATGGTATCCATATCCATACTGTAGGTATGTATTGTATTGTATTGTATTGTAATTATTAATTCTTCTTTAAGAAAATTAAGCTTGAAGTGAAATCCACTTTATTCTTTAAATTGTAAAGCGCTTTTGTAGCCATTGTCATTACAATCAACAGAAAAAAGAAACCTTTAAGCTAGTATGACACGAAGCGAAATTTAGCGACATTTTTTTCAAATAAATAAATGTGTAAATTTTTCGGTCGATTTTCATTATAATTTTGATTAATCGCCGTTATGTGGATGTCACTAGGAACTCAATGTTTAGTAAATGTATCATTAAATTTGTCAACTACACTTGCATAGTGAAGTCATTTTGTAGATGTCAAATATGAAATGTTATGAACTTGTGATGGGTGATACTACACTGTATGTAAAATATCAGATTTTCAGTTTCCTTATGTACACAAAATCGAAACAGAAGATGAATCGTTAACATTCATAACGGCAAGGGTTGTCACCACCATTACTATAATGGTCAGTACATGTTATAAAGCAGTGCGAAAACGAAGAGGTAAATGGTCGCATACTGCTGACTTTATCGCGTACAGACATGGGTGTTTTTTGTAAGCTCCAATCAGTGCTTCCACCTGTTCTTTCGACCATGACATACTGACACCGGTTATTATGATTATTCAAATAGTAATAATTATTTTTTTGAACACCAAAGAAAACAGTAGACACCAATAACATTCTTGAAATGTGACGGGTAACGCATAGAATACGAGATGTGAGGTTATGTGTTTGCCGGGACGAAATATTTACAATATTTAGGACATGTTACGGTAACGGTAAATGCTGTTTTACATGAAATTACATACCAGTTTCTCTATTAAATTTAGCCTCGTGTCATACCGGCTTTACAAACAATTAGAAGAAGTCAAAAACACAGAAGCAAGCAAACTTGACCACAAACTGAAAAGCAACCTACATGCCAGCAGCACAAACGCAATATTAATTTAGATCAAATAAATAATTTAGAATAGGACAATTGTAATTACAAAAGTCGTTTAGAATAGCAAAATTTTTTTCGCTGAACTTTTTATGAATAATTTAGAAAGATATTTTCAAAAACACTTGCTTCTCTTCTCAGATTAAATTTTGGTACCGTTATGTAGATGATGTTTTGTGTCTTTTTACAGGTAATTCTTTTTATCTAAATATTTTCTTACTTTTATAAATTCCCTACATGCTTCTATAAATTTCAGTTATGAAACAGAAATTCATAATCAATTTTCCTTTATAAATTCATTAATTTTACATAATGAATTTTCCTCTTAAGTTTGCTGGTCAACTCTCAGCTATACTATCTAAAATATTTTCTTCTCATGGAATAAATACTGCTTTTTCTACCGTACGCAGTGTGTTTTCCCGTTTTGTTTGTAATAAAGACCCAATTTCAGTTTTAAATAATTTGGCATTTATAGTTTTTCATGCAATGATTGCAATGCAGTTTATGTTGAACAAATGGGAAGATCTTTTTTAACTAGAGAAAAAGAACATTCAAAACAATTCGAAATTTATAAAAATACAGATATTGTAACAACAAATTCTTCATTAGCAAATCATTTATCGTTATTTAAACACACTGCCTCTTTAAATAATTTAAATTCTTTACATATTTGTAAACAAATCCTCAAAATTAAATTTTCTAGAAATTTTTGAAACATACAAAATTATAGATAACGGTAATTTTACAATTTTTAATGATTTTTGTAATTTTAGTTGTCCTATTCTAAATTCTTTATTTGAACATTGAATTCATGTTTGTGCTCTTGGCATGCAAGCTACTTTTTTATTTGAAGTCAAGATCGCTTGTTTCCACTTTGACAATGTCAGTTTTATAAATCCTTCTGTATATCTATATTTAGATTGTTAGGCACTGATGATGGCTTATATTAGCTGAACATGCTTTGTTTGTTAAATAAAGTGGATTTAATAGACATCGTGAAGCCTATTCTTGTAGAAGAGAAAATGAACCAGTTTACATTGTTTAAAATTAAATTATTTGGAAATTTTAGACATGCATAAAATTATTAGCGAACAAAATTTTACTATTCTGAACGACTTTTGTAATTTTAATTGTCCTATTCTAAATTATTTATTTGATCCAAATTAATATTTCATTTGTGTTACTGGCATGTAGGCTGCTTTGCAGTTWGTGGTCAAGTTTGCTCTTTCTATGTTTTTGACTTTGTCAAACTGTAAAAGTTTTTTTTTCTGTTGATTGTACTGACAATGGCTACTTGTTAGCCGAAAGCGCTTTACGATTTAAATAATAAAGTGAATTTCACTTCAAGTATAATTTCCTTAAAGAAGAATTAATGATTAACATTTCCACCTAGAAAACCATGGATCAGTTTTCACTTTCTAAAAATTATTGATATATTATGATCACAAAATTATTTAATAGACAATGTATATGTGATACAAAAGGTTTGGAACTAATACGTGCATTTTTCAATTTATTTTCAGTCAGATCTTCATGTTTAATGCACTTACTGCGTCTTAAAGCATACAATTCAGATAATTCAGGTTTATGAATGTACTTCAAAAACAGCCGGTATTCTGTAAAACTGAACTTGATCTCTATTACTTCAGTTCACATAATTCACTTTACTTACAACAATTGTGCAGCAAAAGTTTAAATAGTCATAAAACTCCTTATCACACTAAGCGATTTCCATTTGTAGCGGTTCGCCTTTTAGTTCAACCCTGGAGTAACAGATCATTTTCCATTTAACGCTGGTTCAAAACATGACGTCATCGGACTGACCCGGTTACTTAAATTCTGTAACCGGCCTCGGAGATCGGTTCCAACCAGCAGTTAGTGTATCTATCCTTTTTTTATTTCTCTATCGCATTTCTTGATCATTCTACTCCAATAATAATTTGAAAAATCTGACACTGACAGCTTCGAGCGCATTTACGATTTTGGGCGGAGTGTGCCTGCTGGTTTCCCTATGCTATGACGATGGTGAAGCAGTTTTTGATTACAAAACAAGCAAACTAAATGACTACTGACTAGTAGGTATTTAACACATCTCTATTTTCTGCATAGCATATAAGTGGATTCCAAGTTTCCAAGCTGCGCTGTGTGACTACTGCGGACGACGATGTATTAGAACGAGAAAGCGATCTCCTATTCCAACTGTCTTGTAAAATATCCTTGCAAACAAATACAGCGGAACATACATATTAGAATGAGAAAGCAATTTCTTCCCATTCCATCTGTCTTGTGCGCAAGAACGTATTATGACCAATAAGTGTATCGTGATAAATGTAATATACCTAGACATGCATTTTAAAACGATTGAACAAATAAAAAATTTTGAAAATTGTTTTCGCTATACAATACTTCCCATCCGTTGGATATGTAAGCAATAACCTCACTTTTCCTTTACTTTTTATTGTAACCGATGCTTTCCATTTGTAAATCAAATGACGTCACGGTTTAAAGGGAGACGAGTAACCGCTGTCAGAGATTTGTAACTGCTGGTTATATATAACCGCCAGTACAAATGGAAATCGCTTTAAGTCAATCGTTGCCTCTCAACTGTCATTTCAAATACCCATTGACAGCATTCTAGACATCTGCTTAGTTGTGACAAACGTGCTAGGTAACAGATGTCTACACCGGTTACTTTCAAAAATTGCCTAACCTGATACATGTACTGATTAATCAGCTGATTACCGTTGGGTAAATGGTAGATATCATATTTGTAAATGCTTATTAATAGTAAAAACTCACCTGTCGTTTCTTGAACTATCATCAGTACTATCACTATCGGAATAAATAGATATTGCTTTAACTTTATGTGTATCGACCGGTCTAATTGGCATCAGTTCGTCACTGTCACTACCCGATGCACCAAGTTCACTTTCCATCTGGCTCAACCGTGATTTAGTATAGCTCCAACTTTTCGGCGGCCTCACATCTTCCTCGCTGCTGCTCTTCACCCGCGTCCTCTCAAGCTTCTGCAACCTGTTTTTCCGTCTCTCCACAGCTTTGCTAGGCCGTTTCCGACTAACAGGTTTTCTCTCTTCGTCACTGCTGATACGGTTTTCCTTGTTGGCTTTCGGTTGTTCGTCGGCACTACTCGTGTTCGACAGACTGCTACCACCGTACAAGCTGCTACCACGTTTCTTCGTTGAACCGTTATTGAAATGCATGTTCTTATACGGATTGTTCCGTACATCTTTAAACAATCCGTTTATTTCCGGTTTCTTGTCGTCCTTCAATCCGATAATTCTCGATAGGATCGCTTCGAAATCGTCCGTGTGATCTTCCGCGTCGTTATGTGAATACAACCGATCGTATATAGACGGTCCGTGATTCGCCTCGATCACCGCCTGCACCACAGAATTCGGTAAGTGTGTGTCCGAGTTGAGAACCGCGGCCTGCTTGTGGAAAGTCTGTTCGCGGGTTCGGAAGAACGACCTAGACAACTTCTCCCGTCTGTTAACCATATAACACAGGTTTCGGACTCTTTCCAAGTCCTGGCGTAGCTGCACAAACATCTTCATCTTCTCGATGTCGGCCTGTTCCTGTTTGTGAGAGAGCATTTCGACGTCCTCAGATTTCGGCGGGAGGAGCGGTTTGTTCAGTCCTGCCTTGCGTTTCAACTTCCAGTAATTGAAGATGTAACGCAGGGCGTCCATGTCAACGTTGACATGGATCGATACGTCTTTAATACTGACATGTTTGTAAAATTCAGCTTCAATCTCCTGCAAAGGAAAAAATTCTCTTCTAGAATACATAATGGAAGTGTGTGTTTTATGCAGGAAAATTTGCTCGAAGATTTAGCATAAATGTTTGTTACCTTATGTGGTCATATATAAATAATAAATAAATAAATAAATAGATAAATAGGTGCAGACAATATGTGTGCAGTATACTTATACCTAATAAGAATTCTTAATATCTAAACCTTCATATAATAATCACTTAGCTTATGTATTGGTTTATAGTTAGTGCGCACTGTACTGTTTTGTATTGGATAATTTGTAAAATCTCTTTTTCCTTATACCACACGACTATTTGAGTAGCATATTATATGTGCATTGGTCTATTTAACTGATACTGTTAACCTGGAGTTACATAGTTTTGTATATGTACTAAAGGCATGCACACCGTCTGAATATAAGTCAATAAAAAAATAATCTTCATACATGGCATTGATAAAAAATACCCAATTTACAGTTTTATGCAGTTTAATGCACTTTAAATTAATTTCTGGTCTACCATTGTTTAATATAAATTGATAGTAATATAATATGTTTTCAGAAAGATCGCTATCTCTTTAAAACCCTGACAAAAAATTATTAGTCTACGTTTCAATTACGCCTGTAATCTTTGTCAAAGACGAGAACCACAAAATAACGTCTGACACAAGTACAAACAAAATTTTGAAAGTCAGACGTTATTTTGAGATTCTCATATAAATTAATAGTATTTGTTTAGCAGGCTAGTTGAAAAATGTCCTGTAATCAACCAAATATTAAAAGAAAACTACATGCACACGAAAAAATTAGCACAAGTCTTTTGTTTGCAAATCTGTACAAGCAATCAAAAGAAGAACCTTTATAGTAGTTGCTCACTGTAATAAATGAATATTTCAGGTTTAGGTACCTAAATAAGATAAAATTGTGCAAAAAGTGTGAAATGAAGGAACTTGATAAGCTTTAACTTTTTTTTTTCATATCACAGCTATCTAATATCAGATGCTTTTATTTTAGTGCAATACTCAAGTGACTTTGGACTTCTGTTTAGAAATAAAAAATAACGATGTGCAAAATGTTATTCAATTAAAATTGTAGTTTCACATAGAACAATCTTGACAAAAAAATACAGACTGCATTTCTGTTATACAGCTTCTAACTGTTACTGGCAATCAATTTTTAACACGTGTAATAAAAAATGCAGTACCTAAATGAATTTTTATAGAGCAAATTTCAAGTGAGAAGTCAAATAGTCAATGCTACATTTGAACGAGTTATGGGTGAAACATTAAGACGTTTATCATCTCTTGGACCACAGACATTATGCCCGAAAAACAACAATAAGAAGAGTTATGACTTGTCAGTCGACATCTGAAGCCAGAAAGGAGAGGTCACTTTTACCCTGTCTGTTGTGCATGATGGATTTCAAACAACATGTGAACATTAAGTTTTGTTTGAAGTTGCAAAAGAGTGGCAAAGACTCTCATGAGATGTTAAAAGCAGCATATGGTGATACTGAGGTGACTCTGAACAGTGGTATGGGGGATTTAAAAGTGAAAACGAGTCAGTTGAAAACAAGCAACAGTCGGGGCATCCTTTGTTCTCAAAAATAGACAAACATGTTCAGAAAGTAGCAAAAACGATTCATTCAAATGAACTATTAACTATCCAAGAACTTGATGAACAACTGAACATCTTGTACAGGCCCATGCAAAGCATCTGAACCAGCAAATGAGACAAATAAGTGTGAAATATATTTCCAGACTTTTGACTGATATACAGAAGAACATTTGTGTGTCATTTTGCATGGAATATGGTGTGGTCGTTTGAGATTAGGGAACAGCCAGTCACTAGGTGCTAAATAAGGTGAATATGGTGAAAGCCAAATGAAATGAGTTGAATTTTTAGCAAAATGTTCTCTAATTGTAATGTTTTGTGAGTTAGTATACTATCATGATGCAAAAAAAACAGCATCACGCAAATGACACATAACACTCAAAGAATATTCCTTGTTAACAGTTTGGTCAGTTGGAATGAATACATAGTGCACAATGCCACGATAATTACAGAAAACTGTCAACAAAACCTAGATTTTTTTAATGACTTTGGAGCCTCGCTCACCTTATGCTAGATATTCACCCAACTGATTGGCTGTTTTACAGATGTCAAAACGACATTTTTTGAGCCTTTTTGGAACAAATAAGATTTGACTGCCAACAGAATCAACAAGGTCTTTTATTATTAAACGGTGGTTTTCATGCACAAGATCTTTGATTTGATTAACGTGTTGTTCATCAATAATTGACGTTGATTGGGACGCTGTTTTGTTCTCAATGTTTTCTCGGCTTTTTTAAAAGTGTTTGTACCACTTGTAAACATTTTTTTATGACATAACCTCATCACCAAAGGCCTTCTGTAATATTGTCAATGTTTCCATTCCAGAATATTCATCCCGCAAACAAAATTTAATGCAAAAATTCTCAACAAAATCAGACACAGTGAAAATAAATACATTCACTTTCATATGTCTAAAAAAACAGCAATTGAATATATTGACTTGAAACTGCATAAATATTAAGGACAGTACTACCACATACTTTAAATAAGTAATTAACCTTTTTTAGGACAAAAGTCCCAGCTTTTTTGGGATCACCTTTTCACATGTTTTTTTTCTAAATATATGTATTAGGGATACCGATACCCGATACTTTCAGTAGCCAGATACCCGATATTGCTACCCCTATAACCGATAAGTACTCGACACCTGATAAGTAAAACAAAAGTAATCAAAATTAATCAAATGATACTACCGAATATTTCATGCAAATCATGCAGTATACACATTTAGATTGTATAACGTATAATCAAAATAACCTTGAAAATCTTGGAATGACACAGATCGTATATCTCCATAGTACTTCGTATACTAAACACAGCTAGGTGTTTGGTGATGCAAATAAGTACATGCCAGCATGACCTTGCATAATGGACGTCTCACTGCAGTGCTTATCTGTTGGTATCCCTAATATGTATGCAGTTTACAAATTATTGAATTTATTCGTTACTTTATGACCATACTATATTAGACAATTGACTAGAAAAAATTTTAACTTATAGCAACTACCCCTCGCAGAACACGTTTTAAATTAAAGATTCTTCAGGAACTTAWCACTATTTTAATAAATAAATACTAGCAATCACCAAATGCAGCTTTATAGTTTGTAATTGTGAGGTTACCAGTAAAACAACTTCCATGTGACTGAGAGAAACAATGTGCAAACAAGTAAAAATGATCAATACAAACTTAACACATTCAGTGACCAGAAAAAATGAAAAAATCAATAAAATTTACCTGCAGTCTCTGCGCCCTAGCCTGGTTCTTTTCCTCGGAAGTCATGTCTTTCCGTTTTTTCCTCTTGCAGTCATCATCTTCGGAACCGGAACAAATGCTCTTCTCCTTTTTGCTCGATTTACTGTGCTTCTCACAGTACGATCTCAATTTGACGCCGTCATCCGCATTCTCGTCTTCTATGATGGCGCGCATCTCGAGACCATGCTTGAAAGCGCAAGTAACGTGGTAGGCGGTCTTGCACGTTTTGACGGAGCATTGGATGCAGGCACCCACACGTTCTCGACACAAGACACAGATCAATGCCCACCTAAACAAAGCATCATTTCAATAGAAAATTGCTTTAGCTGTAAAACAATACTTTATAATATACAGTGCATTCTGGATTCTATGCTCACACCGTTGCTATCTTATATAACTTAGTCTAGACTGATGAAAATATTATTTTTTAAGGCTGAGGAATTTTAACATATAAATAATCAACAGTAAACAACAGTGCACAATACCAAAGCTAAACTTGAAAAGAAAAATGTTTTTGTCAAGATACCAAATTGAACAAAAGTATAATGTTATATTATTATTTAGATAAAAATATAAAAAGCTCCAAAATTTTCTGAACATCAATTATATATTTCGTGTAGATGACAATGTTTGAATATTTTATACATGTCATGTCCTTACACAAAAGTTTGTTCCTATAAGGCCAACATTATTTTGAATAAAGCACCAAGATCAATTTCTCTTGTTGCCAACTTGTCAAGCCAGTTTTAATAAATAAAGCAGTATTTTTGTATTATCATATTGTTTTAATTTGCAAATATGAAAATTGAAAGAAACCTTTAGGGTATTATAAATTAAATAAAAGAGTGTTGCCGTCAAAATCGTGTTATAGTTGGGCACGATTGACAGTGCTACAATTCGATTTCAAAAAGACTATAGATGTGTCACTTCCTTCTGAATATGTTCTGTATTATTATTACTGTCATTTTATTGCAACAATTATGTGAAAAATGCCTCACGAAAGGTGACACAGAGAAAGCTAAAATCATAGCTTTTAGGACTGAAGGCTTAAGTTCCCGAAAATTTGCCTAAACAATTAACTGGATTTAGTAAGGCTGCCAACTATTTTGCGAAACCCTGATCAAAGTAACACAAACAAGACAGGTGGATCCTACAGCTACAAGAAGAATAATTGTTACAGAGAGTAAAAGTTTAAAAAGCCGCAAAAGAATAGCTCAAGGGTGTAGAATTATTTTTTAAAATGGACTATAGGGAGAGTGAGTTTTAAAGAAAAGTAAACACAGTGTAAACCATCAATTGAGACAGCTCTGATACTAGATCCTCAACCTAAAACAGCCTGTTTGAAATTTGTTGTGAAAATATGAATCAGAAATGGGAAAATGGAAACCTAAATTTTATAATATATAATAATAAAACTACTCAAAAAATCTTTCCTGATTAAAAAAAATTAGGTTGTCCAGACGGTTTCAATTGCTAATAGTGAGGAGATTTGAGGTGTGAACATGATTATAACAACACTTTATTAATGTTGCTGAAGAACTCAAATATTTGTGGTGTCACAGATTTTAAATAATCAATAAATTTAAATAATGTAGCTCTTATGGTTTCTGATATAGCAATAATGAGCACCAAATCATGAACACACTGCATTATATGCGAAAACTGACTTATAAAAACCTTTAATATCGACATTTATAATACAGGGCAATAACAAAATAGGCCTGTTTCATATTTGGGACATTGTTGTAAATTTTACACGAAACCAATCTACATTAGTCAAAGTTGCATGTGGGTTAACTAATTTAATATGATACCTTCACATTCTCACAAATTTCGTAACTGAAATTGGTTTGTTTTAAACTAATTTTGCTTGTTGGCTGTTTTGTTTAAGTTTAGTTAAGGTTAGCAGAAGTTGGAAACAAAATATTTTTATGACACTTTAGCAAATCCTTGCTCTAATTTTTCTCACTGCTGGATTAAAACAAACTTCGAACTCAATTATACAGTATATTATAGAGATAAATACAGAACATAGAATGACGCTAAGCCAATAGCCTAACCAAAACGAATAATATATTGACAATGTTGCAATAGTCTGATTTGATTGTCAAAGCACAATTATTGCCAATCTTTGTAAACCTTAAACATTTTGTATCTCACATATTTATTTAAAAATTATTTACAAAATTACACATTAAGATAGAAAAAATCATAAAAGAAGGTATATAATAAGCACAACTAAATGATTTATTTTGTATATATAGCTCAAACTGATTGGAACTGGAAATATATGTTAAGCATGTATGTGAAATTTGTCGACGGATCAAGAGAGCTGACAATGTTAATTTTCAAATGTCACCTAGACGCTGTTAGGTTGGGCACACTATGAGGTAATATTTTCCCGTCACTAAAAATATGGTGATTTTTAAATGAAACTGACTTATTAAAAAAATAAAAATATCCATTTCTGACTGGTCAAACCTTATTTTTTTTAATAATAGTAAAAAATTGTGAAACTGGCCCATCCTCTATTAATAATCAAAACTTAAAACTATATTAATCTGTTAAAATTTTAAAAGTTATTGCCACTGCTGCATATCCATCTATAAAATAAAATAAAATGTAATTGTTCTTACCTGCTCTGCGGTATACTTGATATTTTCGTTATCGGTTCCATTCTTTCAACACAACCAATGCTGACCTCCGGGATCCACAAAGCGCACGAGACGTGCGCCCATTTTTGACCTGAACGTGTGCATTTCATCGCACCACCCTTGTTTGGGCACAGTACACACTCCGGGCGTTGACCCAAAGCACATGTACAACATAACCATTGCCCTTCAGGTATGCGAGTGATACCTACAAGAAAAACAAACACAATTTTGTAATAATAATAATGTCTTTATTTAGCATATAGCTAATATGAATACATAATACGTTTACAGAAAAGAAATGCAAAATTAACACTCAGTATTTCAGTAAAAATGTAATAAAAAAAATATATATATATATGAAAGAGCACCATTATATACACATTCAAAAATGAAAATCACAATCTATTCAAAAGTCTGTAAAACGTATGTCGCCAGCAATCTCACAAAAACATTGTAATTTTCACATCTCTTTGTATGCTGTGGTAATTTATTAAAGAGTATCAAGCCTTCAGACATTGTGGACTGAAAGTGTCCACTAGTATTACTCATACATACAAAAAAATCACCCTGCTGTCTAGTAGGTTATGTGTGTACATCAAAATTATACCTTAAATTTGCATGCAAATATTCAGGTGTCATCTTGATTTTTATCTTAAATATGTATTTTAAAGTTCTATTTACTATTCTTTGGTTCACACTCATAACTTCCAGAGTATTTAGCATACATTTGATAGGTATGTATCTGCTACATTTCAGTATCGTTCTCAAACATCTATTTTGTATTTTTTGAAGCTGCCCAACAGCACCTCTCTGCAGATTGAACAATATACTACTGCAGTAATCAATATGAGCCAATACAATAGTTTTATATAACAATAAGCTAGTCCTAAGATCAATTTTGTTTCTTATCCTGCACATAAAATTGGCCTTTTTAGACATTTTTCGACATATGAAATCGGCATGCAAGTTGAACTTCAATTGAGTGTCCAGTACAATACCAAGATACTTGATCACTGATTATTGATTATATTGTTGTCTATTCCATTAAAGTATGTTTGCTACCTATCCACATAAATTTAAATTTATTTATATTTAAACACATACTATTATCACAGAGCCACACACGCATTTGCCTGAGGTCATCATTCATCAACTGCACCATTCTGTTCACGTCACAACCGGATACATATATCATTGTATCGTCAGCAAACATAGATACTCCAACTAAATCATTAATGTACAATACAAAAAACAATGGTCCCAGAACAGTAACTTGTGGTACACCACATTCAATATCTACATCTGGTGATATTGAATTATTATATTTAACTTTTTGTTTTCTATTTGATAAAAAAGATACAATCCATTTCAATGCAACATCAACAATACCAATTTTACGAAGTTTCTTAATAAGTAGTGATCTATCAATACTCTCAAAGCTCTTTTGAAGTCCAGGAAAACCCCTAGCAGTGCAATGGAAAATCGCCATACATTAGAGAATTATTAAACTAAATTAAATTAAAAATTAAAATTAAATTATTAAAACCAACATTTATTCTAAAATAAAAATATTATTTAAAAACAATAAGAATTAAAACCTAAACTGTCATTATTATTATAACATTCAATGGTGAAATTCAAAAGCAATTAAGAATTAATTAGAAACTCACCATAACAAGCCTGATGCACACAGATATTGCAGCTATCGCAGAACACCATCTCGTTACCCTCTTCTGAATCGGGCGACCTACACACGTCGCAGATAACATTCTCGTCGTACTCTATTCCCAAACCCTCCTCGTTTCTTAAGATTGACTGAATTTTATCCCAACAGCTGAGCTCAAAACGTTCGATTACCCTTTCCAATTGATCTTCAAAAACGGGCGCCAAACCCATTGCTGCCCTTTCGGCATTCAATATTTTCAACCAAGCTATGTCAGTCTCATCGAGATCATATGAACATGCTGCTTCGGACTGAGCTGGTGCCGTTGATAACATGTGTTCGTCTGGTTTGAAGTGTTGATCTTTTGTTATTCGGATGTATTTATTTTTTGGACTGAAAATAAGAGCAATCTATTAGTACAAATGAGCAGAAGATATTATGCTAATACATCATACTATACATCATAGAACTTATATAAGCCAAGGTTTTAACTAAAAAGTACATATTATGTTTTTGTTTTTTAAATGCATTTTTACTGTGTGAATAATTTGCAATACTTCTCAAGCAAAACAATGATACAAAAAGATAGGACAAGTCTAAGATTCTCAAATTCCTAACTTTATAGGCATAATCAGTTTGAGAACACTACCTGGTTCTGTCAGCAGACTACTAACGTTACAGAATATGTTTAGGCATATACGTAAAATGATCAGGCAAGCATACTTACAATTCTAAATGAAAGTTGACAAAAAATAAATATAAAATATAAATTAGCCATCAGATAATTTCACAACTTTTGAAAATAGCATAAGGAGCAAGTGAACGTGGCCTTATACGCATGTCGCATACTTTGAACACTTAATTTGATGTAATTACTTCAAAAATTAAAGTTTTAAATACTGAAAATTTCACACATAAAACAGCTTCTTGCAGTTGCATAGTCGTGTGACGGGAGTTATTTAGATCGATTAAGGGAACGCTATAAAATTATTTCAGATATACTAGGTTGCTCTAAAAAAAGCTATGCGCCTAAGTTGTATAACTTTAAATAGATAGCCTTGTGTACTGCTGGGTTTTAAGAACTATGCACAAAAAGTTGTTTCCTGTAGGTAAGAGAAGTCGTTTTTTTTTCATTTATTTTTCAAAAATGAGGAGCAGCAACAAGTCCTGTTGGTGATTCACCCAAGTGAGATAAACTTCTTAATTTATGTGATTCTGTTGCAAAAGAAGTTAAAATTAAAGAAAAAATATTTTCTATAATTTATACAGGATGTTTATAACCTTACTTTCGATTTTAGTTATGCTCGAACAAAATAAAATAAAATTACACAGGAACATAGACATTTTATACAAATATTTAAGCCTTTATTTTCATGAAAGTGAAGGAAAAACGTCAAAAGTTATTTGTTAATGAAAAATAATAATTATTTACATTCTGCTCGACATGTAGAAAAAATAAATATCACAAAACGATTTGAGCTAGCCCTAGAAAACATTTTTCTTATACTCCAAATTAAAACTAGGAATGGTTATATAAAAACAGAAAATGTCTTCCAGACTACCTTCTTTTACGAACTGGCAGACCTTTCCCATGGGATAGACGATAAAAGTAGCCCAACGAGGCAAAACTGCAAGTCTTAGTCATCGATTCCGTTATATGTCACTTTGAAACAAAAAATGTCTACGTTTTCTATGTTGACTGAGTCAGAAAATAATAGCGAATAATGAGCACCATCAATTGCATCCAACACAACTTGCACGTACACATTACATCCAGGGATGTTTATTAATTGCACAATAAAAGTATATTCCAGTTCTGATGATGACAAGATGATGTACATATCGACAGTCCCACTTTCCAAAAAAGAGCAAATGCACACCACCATTGTTCCGTGATTGTTGTCTGATTTCAACTGAATTATTTATAGACTTGCAAAAGAAATTGGAAGCAACTGGTATAGGATTACAGTCAAGAATGTGAATCAAAATAAGTCGTGTAACACTAAACAAAATAAACATTGGTATGATAAGGCGACTATAGGAGATTGCATATGATGTTCATTATAGCGAGTCCACGACCACACAGGTGGATACTCCCATCTTGCACCACTTCAAGCCCGTTGCACAAAAGTGGATCAATTTGATTTTGGTGTTAACCTCGGATAAATCCATGGCAACACCAATAAGAACGCCTAAAATTGGTTGTTATCATGGTTTGATCCAAGGTTAACACCGTGATCAAATTGATCTGCATTTGTACAACTGGCTCTTAATGTTATTGTAGTGAAACTGATATCACATTTGTTATTATATTAAATTTGTTTTCAGGCAAGTGTACAAAAACTGTCAACAGTTTTMCCTGAAGATTTATTTCTTTTTGTATGTAGACTTCACATCAAATCGACACAACATCAACCATAAAAAACAAAGTAACAACTTTTTGCACATTTTTTTAATATTTTATAGCAACTCATAATTTTGCAACAGTTACTGCTGTGTTTTTCGTTTCCTGTTCAAAGTTGGTTACTTCAAATAGTTGCGTGTGGTTTGCAAAACAGTCGTATTTTAGATTGTGCCAACCTTCCGACACATGCATATGAATATTTTTACAAAAATATTATGAATATAGAACAAACTGGAACAGACATATGACAAGAAATCAGCAAAAACCTTTACAAAGAAAAAAACGCAATGTGTATTTTATTCAGTTGCACGATAATGACTTGTTCTTGGTCATCTTGTATGGCATATCTTGCAATGACATTCTCTATTACCTGACCTACACAACAGTACTTGTTTTTTGTGTTTTCACAATAGTAAAATTATTTCATTACTGTTATTATTTAAAACATTTTCTTTTTAAGCAAACATCCGATAAAGAAGTTAATAATCTAGTTGAAGCATATAGGGAAAGAAACACATGGGTGTATATGATTTTCTTCTTTTTTTTGAAATGATGTATAAACAGCCAACCTTACATGATAATATGTTCCTTACTAAACATATTTATTTTATAAATAAATAAGAATAAGAACTACCTACTTCCTCCTTCGTCTGACAAACAACTCGACTGAAGAACAAAACTACAACTGTTTTTCTGGTTTAAATGACAAAAAACAAAAACAGAACTGCAACCTATTCTTCTTATTAAAAGGAGTTTTTGTTTTTAAGAACAGCAACAAAACTGCAGCTCAACTAGTTGGTTTGGTGTAAACTGGCATAAGAAATCAACTATGTCAACTGGCAATATGTCTGTTCACAATTTTATAACTGTTAGGCCCAATTGCACAAATCAAATCAATTTTATCGCTGTGTTAATCTCGGATCAAACCACAGTAACAACGAATTTGAAGCGTTCTTATTGGTGTTGCCATGGTTTGATCCAAAGTTAACACCGCGATCAAATTGATCCACGTTTGTGTAACCGGGCCTTAATATGTTAATTACTGCTCATTACTCAAATAATACGTACAAATAAATTATTTAATGACAAATTTTGTGAAAAAAATATATAGGCTAGGATATGTAAGCTTCAACAATAGGTGTGTGAATTATACAGAATAAAATAAGATAAAGTATTCCATATAACCACAATCTTCATGGTAACAATGCACATTCGTTTTAATAAAGAGTTGTTCACAATTATTAAAATTATATTTTCATCTACACTGTGTTGAAGTTTGAGTGGGGCTTGTTCAGAAAACTGCAATTGATTGCTGAAGTCAGCCTAGTTGCTGAACTAACTGTATGTGATAGGGATGACCAGTAATAGGTATCGACAACCTGATATCAAAAACTTATTCTTGTTCGAATTAGCAAAAATTGGGATTCATCAATTATATTTAAATTAAATCGGACTTATCAACTGAATATCTGGAAATCATTGCCCATTATTTCCAGAAATGAATGGCGTAAATTATATGTTTCTAGCAATTTTCGTTTCGAAGATATTCATAATGACGCAATACACTGTAAATGCTACAATATTCAACGGTAATATCACAAGATCTCGATAAATAGTCGACTATTTACATTGTCATCACTTTTTCGAGAGTGCATGACTGTCAATTTGACAAGACCAAACTAGCATTAATAACACTGGCCGACAAAAAATTTTTTTTATCTACACCTGAATATGGCCCAAAACAAAGTTGTTACATTAGACAAACGACGAATAGAACGATATAATTTACTATTTATTGAAAAAGAGATTTTACAAGTTTTTTAACCTGGTATACCGCCCATATATTATATAATTTATATGAAATTGATATTTAAGAAAACAGCATCAAAAATATTTATTTGAAATGCACTAATTTTATTTTTAGCACATTTTCTACTTCATTTATGTTGTCCACAGTTTTCTCTATTTGATGCCTGATGTCTGTCATACTCATATCTCAAGAACGCCTAAACGGATCGGGCTTGTTGGACAAGTCTTGACCTAACGTCGATCAACATGTACTTTTTTTGCTTCAATAAGAAATGTATCTTCTATATTTAAAATGAAATTAAATACATATTGATGATAAAATAAAATTGAGATAGTCTTTGCTGAAAGGGATTTTTTAATCTTGTTTCCTTTTATGGGGGGTCACATCTTCTGCCTTCAAAAGTCTACCGTAATCACSCATCATGGGTGCTCATCATYCTTCGTAATGTATTTTTATTGTTCTTATATCTTGGTGGAGTTGTCCACCCTGCTCGTCACTGATTGTAATAAGCAACCTAAAAAGCTATKAAATACCAAGTTTTAAAAACATTGTATGACTTTTACCAAAKTTTGTCCCCCATATTAAATCTGCTATGTGCGATGTCGAAAACATTAATATACCAAACATTATGGAATTTCAATAACWACTTCATATTTTMGCCATCTTTTCCAATTTTCTTACCACTGTTCCAGACATAACAATGACGCATGGATGCGGTTGCCTTATTCATCTGCAACTATATGCAGCTGAATTTTACACAAATTTGTAGATAGCCGTATTTTGGATGCTATGCACATTTTTATTAGACAGGATACTACATAATGATCAACTTCTGCCATATGTTAAATTAATTGAGTAAACTTTTGTTTCCATACTTTTCCATAACGTTATTGTATATTAATATAAATATGTCAATAAAATAAAGTATTTCAAGGTTCAATTGAATTATACACATTTCCACTGATAGATTGCAGTTTGTTGTTTTGTAATTCGACCAATCAAAGATGTTTTGATTCACTTTCGAAGTTTGGTCAGCATTTCCAATTTTTGCACCACCATGCGTGTCGTATGTCGCTGCTAATTACTGAAGTTTCCTGTACTGGAATAATTTAGTATTTGAAAAAAGAAGACTTAAAGACAAGTGCCCGAGCGCTTAAGCACGAAGGCTTTCGCCTAAAATTATTAATGCCAATTTGGTCGAGTCCAATTTTGGAGCATTGAGACAATGTAAATACATAGTTTCTAATTTATTAACATCGACTTGACCTTTTTGTCTGACATTTTTATTTATTTGTCATAATAGAAAGGACATAATAGTGCACTTGATTTGAGGTACTTATTAAAATAGTCGATTCTGATATTCGATTTGTAATAGTCTCTGATATCAGCTTCTGATTGGTTTTCAATCGTAACTACGAATGTGAATTGCCAAAATTTAAATTTGCGAACGGTGCGACTGAGACCCAAAATATTAATAAACTAACATTTATTTTTTATTTTTTTCCAGTATAACCGGAAGTCTGCCATCTTTGTATATATTTTTATATTTAAGCACTTAGTTCTTAACAATTTTCATTTGTGCTCTCTTTCAGTTCTTTCGCTTAGAAAATTTTCAAAATGGCACCAAACACTGCAAACGTCAAATTMTACAAATATGTGAAATATCTCTGGATTGGTAATAACAAACTGCCATTTATTTTTTAACCCACTTAATTTTGTATGACATAGGCAGACATTTACCGCCTTTTTGAAGTTTATTTTAATTTTTATATGTGAATATTTATGTCATCTGTCTAAAACATTTTAAGTTAAAAACAAAATACAAATTAAAAGATTTTATGGTACCTAGTTGGAAGCTCAGTCCTTTATTATGGCCATCGTTTCATTTAGTTAGATTACTTCACTACCTGAGTTGATGGTTAGTATTGAAAGTAACCTTATCAACAATATATCAAGGTTCAACTATGCCTTCATTATATATCGATTATACTTAATGATGTCCACGATACAGTCACCACACATTACTTTTAAAACAACCTACACTAATTTATGAAAACAGTACTACTTACAGTTTAAATTCATAAGTCGGTTTGATGGCCCGCTGGCAGCAAGTAACAGTAACGCTAGGCTCCGGCAGGGAATCAGGATTGACAGGCACCTGCACTCCACGCTCCCATTCCTGCTTCCATTGGTCCACGATGATCCAGTACTCATTTGACGCCAGCGGCTCGGAGTCTGGCAACTTCATGGCGCTGATCAGATCTTTACGGAACAGCTCGGCGGGCGCCTCCGTCGTGCTGCGGTTATAGATGCCCTTGAGGTCATTTAGGGGCCTCGGCTGCCACGCTGCAGCAGCCAAGGAGGCCTCTTCTTCCTCGGTCGTCGGGCGCTATTAACACAATTAATGATTAACACATGAACATATGTTCCCTATACTAATAAAAAGGTTTAATGTCTAATTTTACAATACATTATACAATAAACAGTAAACTTGTCCCTAAATGTAATAAAATTTGATAGAAAACTAAACTAAACAAATTGCATCTCTAATCTACACTACATAGCCCAAGAAATATTCCACTCCAAAATTTTGTGAATATAGCGTTCAAGGTAGAATGTCTTTTTGAATACTATAACACTATTGATTGGTCACTCATGTAAACAGTTACCAGTGGCATTTTAATCTAAATTTCCAAAGTCAATGCAATAACGGCAAGTGTTTATGGATTTTTTTTCCAAATTTGTGAATATGTAGTTGAAGGACGGATTTCGTTTCAAAGCTTACGTGAAAATATCAATCACCACTCCTCAAATAAGATCATTTTTAAAGATATCGGTAATTACGAACTGTTTTGTAAAAATTCTTTTAGGTAATTCACTATCTTTATCTCGATGGATCTTTTCTCTCACTCCAGAAACACAGCCTTAAAAAATTGTGAGTTCGGCATTTGTCTCGGCATTGGGAAATAACTGTATGTAGTCAATCAAAATAGGAAAGAAGAGTAATACATACTGCTGATGAAATAAATTTTTGCTTCACTAGCCAAGAAATAGCTTAAAAAAGTAAAAGAGCATTTGATAGAATACAACTACAAAGAAGCCGATGTAAGAATCATTTTCCATATAAGTAAGGTCCACCCTTAAGCGAAAATCTTTATAAAAAATATGGACGTTTTTATCATTGTGCTTGGCAATATTCACAAATTTCCGTCACTGCAAAGGATAGATGATGTGAACACAAAACAACAATCATCACACCTGCACAAGCTGCATAGAGTTAGTGTTAAGTCTGTCATTATGCCTTCCGTTACTTGAATTTCATGCCTCCACTGGTTTAGATTACACAGCTGCATTCTTCAGTAAAGAAAAACTACTGCCTTTTTGTTTACTTGAAAAAAGTATGAATTACCTGAGCATGTTTCCTTTGATGACAAGGTACTAGACGCAATACAAGAATTTACATGATCTGGGCGTCATAAAACAAACGCTGGGAGAAACAAGCGGATGTTGCGTTCCTAAGATTATTAATAGTGACCCAACTCCTCTTAAAAGCCGGCTACTCACACTTTTGCCGCAGGGACTATTTAGGGTGCAGGGCGGACGGAGCAATCTAGGAACCCTTCTCTATACATATACCTACCGACCACTCTGTCGTATAGTGTGAGAGTGAACTTGCCATGAAACAGATGTGTCGCTTTTGAGGAACGATGCCAGTATTATCAAAACACCAAAGAATCGCTATAGCCCTGACTAGGAGACAATTCAGGAAATTGCCCCTGCTTGCCTACACACGTCACAATTAAGGGTTATGACCTTAGAGTGTCTCTGCGGCAGGAGTGTAAGTAACCGGCTTTACTCTTGAAGACTTTCTGCTTCTAATCTAAGCCGATGCTGAAGATGTAATGGATGACTAGTTAAATCAAAAATGTATCCCAAAATATGTTGTGATATAATGACCAAATATTATAATCCACAATCGGAAAATGGAAATCTTATATATTTTGCATAACAGAGGAGCAACGAACTAGCGAGAGCAAGGGAAACGAAACCGATTTTCGTCAATTATAGTATCAACCTCAGTCATCGTCTCGCTGGGTGGAGCATTTTTTTAAGCAGGCAACAGCTTTTATTTCAATACCAAATTCGCCACTTAACTCAATAATTACAAAAACTTCAAAGATGAGTACTACTTTCACCTGGCAACCATGGTCCTGGATTGATTGAGATCTTCAGTTTGAAACTACATGCATCCTTTAACTACATATTCACAAATTAGGAAAAAAATCTAAACGTTTCCTGTTTTTTTGCATTAATTTTGGAACTTTGGACTAAAACACTTGTGCAGCATTGAGAAAACACTCTGGGTCATACAGTAGCTCAAAACTGAAACAAGTAATTTTTAAAAACTACATTTGACAACAAGAAACGGATTTCAAATTTGCCTTCAGGTAATTTTTTAGGTGTGTGTGCAAAATTTAAAAAGAAACATTACATAACCTGTATTTTACACATTACCTAAACTAAATAGATGGCACTGAGGGCATCTGCCTTCCTATTCTCCTTCAATTACTTAAACTGTTTCCTGGTAAATATGACATTTAGACAAATTGTGAATAAAAATGCACCCACAACTGTTCCTTGCAGTACACCACACGCAAGAACCAAGCGGCTAATTTTCCCACCAATTTTTGTTATGTCAGGTAAAATTTAATTAAATATTAATATCCTAAGCTATGCTGTTTTTTGGTCTAAATGCACCCACAATATGTAATAATAACCTAAAGAACTAAAAGCCATAAACAAAAACAGAAAAAGGTATATGAGAGGTAACTGAAACTTTTTCGGTCACAATCTACATTCTTTTATTTTGCAACAAGAGTTAAGATTACTCGTTATCAGTTAAGTTGCAGACGTAATGATTCTATTAATCTAAATGCTAAATAACATTATAAACCTAAATTAACTTGAAATCATACAATTGTCCTTAAGGAAAACATGAGCATAACCTTAAATTCTTATTATAGCGTAAACATTGTACTGATTATAGTTAACTAAACTAAACTAAATATGCACCTTTTAACTCTTGTTGCATAACGTTAAAGATATGAGCTGTTATGATATTTACCTTACGACGTTTAACAGGAATGCTACCATCTTCAGAACGGTTGGGCCGTTTAACTCTCTGGGACATTGCACTTGTAATCGTGCAGGTAATATTTTGGCCCTGTTCAACCTAAAACATGGTAGTTAGAATTTTGAAAACGTAATACGAAAATATATACTTACTACATATTTTGTTTTACGTCCACATAGAAATCGCAATTGTATATCTCACATCTGGAAAACAACAAGAAATTCATTAGAACCACTCGAAAACAATGCTGTTTAAGAAGTGCGCGCTTTTTAGATCTCCCTCTATACCAATTAATTTTTGTTTTGTACCCATTAGAGAAATGTATACTACACCATGCTACACAGCTAATACCCCAAAAATAAATAGTGCACTTCGACGGACAGTACCATCATCGATTGTAAATCCCTCCAAAAGCGTCTATAATTTGCTGTGATCTTAAAAAAAAACACAACATTCTTGCAAAATACACTGACATATAGTAGAGGTGTCTCCCCATGTCTGCACTGTAAACATTTGCACCTGAGCAGCTACCGCGGCACTGCAGAGCGCAGTACGCACTCCTAAGCAAAGCCGTACTTAAAAACAATGCAAAAACATTACCATATTTACGTTTTTTCATGCTACGGTAGAACCTTCAGTCGATTTTATCAATTTCGCCTCCATTAGACTCCATTTGGTAAGCCCAACAACATTGACAATGTAGGTGGCAGCACCATCGGCTGACGACACAAATATCATGTTGCCATCTCTGTTAGATCCCATTTTACAAATGCACAAAATCGATTACTTTTCAAAAGGATGAAACGTCGTTTATTATTCACGACGATTAAAAACAAATTTCAACGTAATATCCATTCATCAAAGCCCCAATGATATCATGTTTTAGTTGAAAGCTAGCACTAAATTTATATGTACGATAACATTCAACTGCATGCGCTATCCTTGTTTAAATTAACCAATATGCCGTGCATGCACAATTCACAATAAGGCGAAATTGGAAGAAATTCGAATTTCTAAAAATCCTCATACAGAATGTTTATCGTGGTACGTAAAATAAAAGTAGAATCGAAATAATACAATAACAACCTAGTCCATCATGTTAATAATATACGTTATGCAAAATTAGCGCCATCAAATATGAAACAAAAAAAATAAACCAGTTCCAGTTTCTTGATTGGAGGTCACGTCACGTGATCAGTGTTGCCTGGTCTTCGAATAATCGTTAAACGGTTCACATACAAACTATAATATTTATTGTGATGTTCAGACTATTGTTAAGATAACAGTTTTATTGGCGCTAAAGTCACAAAGAGAAATGTAAATAATATAATAGCCATGAAATATTCGAATTTTAAATTATATACAGTATACAGTCATTTTCGCGCGTTTCATATGTTTAAAAAATACACTTAAACTGTATTTCCGTTTAACGATTTTTACATCTTGCATTAAATGTTTATTAAAGTGTACCATGTCATATTCATAATATGCTTTTGGAATAATAAAATGGGGTAGGTATAGTGTTAACGAAGATCAACAGCYATGAGGCAACACTGCACACACCTGCAAGGAACAAGGATGAAGAGAATACTTTGAGAGTTGAGAWCTCGAGAAAAGAGAAAAGGTTAAAAGGAGAAAAAAGGATTGTCGTTTTTGGCGGGCCTACACAATTCTGCCATTATAATAAATATTCACTATTTAATATTGAATTATTTGATTCATCATTTATTTATCTTCGATAAAGTTCCCATTGTCAAGATAAAAGCGAGTATTAAGTGCAAAAGTAACATTTGAAGCGGGTCGTCACAAATAGGTTATATTTGCAAATATGGAACAGGTAAGTAACATAAGCATTTAATGTAAATACAAAACTGAATTTTATTTGCTTTTTAGGATTCCAAAAGCAAAATTGACATGGCCTGTAGGACAGGCGAAGAATTTACAAAGCTGTATTATGAAACTGTTGATAAAAGGAGACATGTAAGTTTGAATGAGTCAGTAGGTAGGTATTTTGAACAGTGACTATACACTTAAGCTTTTACAGTTAATAGCGAGGCTCTATATGGAAACTGCACTGTTAACATGGAATGGTAACGGAGTCGTCGGAAATGATAGAATACAAAAGTTTTATACAGATTTGCCAGCTTCAGACCACACAATAAACACGTTGGATGCTCAGCCAATATTAGGTGATCTAAATTGCCTAATAATATGAAAAAATAACTATTATCCTCTTTCAGATGGTGCTGTAGGTGATCAGTTAACATTTATTATACAAGTTAGTGGTTCAGTCAAATATCAAGAGAAGGTACCAAAGTCATTCCAACAGAATTTTATTATAACTGCTCAAGGAGATAAATGGAAGATTGTCAGTGATTGCTTTAGACTGCAAGAACCGTTAACTAATAGTTAAGTTAGTGTAGATACTATATTAGTGCAAGTACTAATATTTGTAACTTTTGCATGTTTTTTTTAAATAAATGAATGTTTAGATTAATTCCTATAATCGTTCTGATTAATCTGTTAAGTGATCCTATTTGGTGGTCTTATAAAAATAGACTAGCGAAATAAAAATCAAAATAATTAAATTATGCAAAAATTGTATAGGTAGTTGATTGTTGTTACAGTGATTTGTTTAACTATTGTCTGTTCATTTGCTTGTTTTACTGATTTTCCAGATGCCACAGCCTTTTTTAATAACATGGATAGGTACAGCAATTTTAAGTTTTTAAAAAACATAACTTTTTATTCAAGTTATTGTCATAGTGTAATAAAACTAAAATAATTGTTCTGTGATATTGCTAATTAAAAGTGCTAGGTACCTACATACTTTACACTGTATCTAGTCAGGTATTCTGCATTAAAAAAAAACAGGACCGTGACATTCCGGCTAGATTTAAGAAAGAAAAATGAGCAATTTGTCAGATCTGATCAAATTTGTTGATACCGCTATCATCACTCGCCCGCATCTTCTCATTTTATAAAGAAATACCATATTTTCTTTGTTTTGCATTTCACATGGCAACCCTGTCTGACCTGTACGGGGTGCATTCAGAAATGCACCACTAAAGTACAAAAAATAGGAGTGTTGCGGGTAGCATTATTCAGAATCGAATGCTTATCCGAGTTATTAAGAGGGCATTTACTTGGAGCGATCGGGCAAAATGTAAACTATGCAACCCTTGTTACCAGCGGGACATGGGACGTAAGAGGGTAGCCGATAAGTTGAAATTACGCATAGATCAGACGGGCTAAACTAATATTCGGAAAATTGCTGACTGTAGCGTGTGCATAAAAAAGTAAGCATGATATTAGTAACTTACTATGATATTATACCAGGTTATTCAAAATATGGAATAACTCATTTATTTCTGTAAATATGAACTATATAACATTTCATTCTAACTACATGTCGATATGATTTCGGAGGAACTTTTATAATAATTTTCATTCCGCCTCCCCATTGCTTCGGCAGACAGTAAATTAATGTGAAGAGCATTTAACATTAAACTTGTCACGTGTATTTAGACATACAATCTTAGAAATCCAGTCATATCGGATAAATCGTATACCGCTCGATCATTCCCGACAGGTTTGTATCTTAGCTTCACTGTACACTGGATACCACGCGCCGGACCTGGTGGGGATGGCATTCGCATTCCGCTCTCTTGACGGACTCGTGCGAAAGGGTTTTGAGGTTTTAGATTTTTTTGAATGTTTTTTACTTATTTATCGTGCTCATGTTTTGGTAGTGTACAAAAGAAAATATGTAGCTACAACGTGGAGTTTCGAATTTTTCGTTTATGTGCCTTAGTTTTCGAGAAATAGCTCGCCAAAAAATACGCATTTTTAAGCAAAATATAACAACAAAAATTTACATTACCGTACCAAATTCCAGAAGAAACTCGAACTCTACGCTGTAGCTACATCTTTTGTCATTGCCATGTCGAAATTTCACTTCGAAAAAGTTTCAAATAACTCGGTAAAATGTAAAACGGTAGGTGCTTAAAATGACCCGCTTCGCTCTAGGTAAACGCCCTTAACACTTGCAGCGGCATAGTCACTTGTTACGGCCGATGCGGCGACGTGATATGGTGATATATAGCGTAGAATGCCAGTTCCCGATTTCAGCCAAGTATAAAAAAAATAATCATTTGTTTAGATTCATTCATTTACTTAGAAATTGACAACTGTTATTACTATTATGTGTGAATGGTCTCTTATCAAAGGTTGAAATAAAAGACGAGAGTGACAGAACGTCAGGTATCACTTTTTCTCAGTAATACATTAAAAGACATGAATATAACATAGTTTTTAACAGCAGACCGCAATGCAAAATCTTACTCTTACACGTTTGTATATCATTTAAAGCGGAGATTCTAGAATGAGTAACCAGAAATACGCGTGTCAGCGATTGTACCATGCGATGCTCATGAAAATACGAGAAGCGAATCGAAAATGGTATTTGATCTCGAATGCACGCTGAATACTTTGCGATATGCTGTACTCGGCGACAGTACTCGGTTCTGGTTCAGAATTTAATATTGTATCGTCTCACATCAACCGAGCGCCGAAGTATTCGAGTACCTTTACACATGGTCTCGAGAACAACGGGTACTTCATAGAARCGAACACTATTCGATTTTTGTACTCGAATACTCGCATCGCTAGTTGCCGGTGTGTTCACATTTCGTTCATAAATTCAACTAGGATGACTTTTACCACCGTTCATATAATATTACCATATATTACGGTGTGATGCCTAGAGTGCGCCCCATAGAAAAAGTTGTGCGCCCTACATCGCCGTGATCTTGACTGGTGCAAATGTCACCTCGCGTTACTGCGCATGCCAGATCTGCACCTAATAAGATGGGAAAAGCAGTTCGTTTTGGAGAGCCAGTTCGCGAGAACTAGCTCGCGCAAGCGAGCTGTTATTCGTTTCAATAGTTCATTCGCGAACTGAAACAACAGCTGTTCGTTCGCGAACGACGAACTTTCAATGTCACGAACCAGTTCGCGCAGTTTTCACCCGAGAGCCATTCTTTTTAACAGCTCATTCGCGACCCACCCACCTCTACGTAATTTAGGTTATTTTTTTTAATGGCCCTGCCAGCTTGGGGCAATTAGCCAGCTCATTAGGTGTATCTTTTTATTGTTATTAAATTTTATTACATTACATAATTATAGATTTACAACATCCATGCACTGATCTCGATTTAGAGATCAGTGCATCCATGGCTTACGCGGAATTCGAACCCGCAGACTATCTGGCCATGGGCAGTCGCGCTTCCGCGCTACCCACTAGACCAGCTAGGCCGGCATAATTTAAGTTATGTTTGTCATCCAGCCGCCATTTTTGACAGCATAAGCATAATATCGTAGTTTTAGGTTAGGTTCTGGCAAGAGGAAGTAATTTTATTTATTACATAAGTTCTTGTGTGTGAGGTTCATTCACTATACTGGTAATTATTTTGAATACATCAAGTATCCGTATTATTAATGGGCGATCTTAAAAATTGCATATTAGTGGTCTTGAGCATTAGGCTTTTTAGAACACGTGACTTTCGGAGCGACTGCCAGGGGGCACATGTCAAAACGATGCAGCTTCTAGCGCGCTGTCATAGAAACCCCATTACTTAATGCCAACGTCAGTCACTAGAGCTGGGATATTCGATTCAATTCAAATCGTTCAATCAATCGAGTAGATTCGGATCATTCAAGTCGTTCAAGAATCATTACTAAGAACGAATTACTGAGTTGTTAGTCCTGCTTAAAGACAGCTAATAGGTGCAATATGTGTCCCGTAACAGTAGCCAGGCAGCCAACCGTCAACCACGACCGACGCACGAACGAAGGTGATTCATTAGCTGTGAGCTGAATCAAACGAATCAAGGCATGAGTCATTCAATTTGAACGACTTGGTCATGAACTACCCAACTCTATCAGCCACGCGTCCGTTTCCAGGGTTTCGCAGGCGCGTCCCATGCGTGCACTTTTTGCCCCCTGGACGCCATATTGGATGACGTAATCTTAAAAAGCCTAATTGGCGAGGCATTTATGCAAGCAGAGAACCTATGCTTGCAGAACAAAATTGCAAAATTGGTACCTAGGCAATTATTTTTGCAATAGGTACTGATATTTATTATCTTACTATTACGTGTTTTGCTCATGATAGTTTAATTTTTGTACAGCTTACACAGAATTAAGACTGTTCTTATATACTCCAAGAGTCCAAGACGACCCTAACCCTATATTTATAGAATCAGCAATTTGTGATTATCACGATGCGAAAAATGTTCTTTCGATAATAAGCATACGTCATAAACCTAATATCTTAGATATTTAAAATAAACTAAACAACGATACATCTCAGTTTCCAGTTCAAAAATGAGCATTAACTGAGCGCCACACAGTATATACACCGAGCATACCTGTAGTCACAGAGCAGAACAGCCTGTAGTGTCTCGGTCTCTGGTCTCGGTGTGCGCATTTCTGAACGCACCCCTGTGGCAGTGCTACGGATAACTCCATGTAAAAGGATAACGAACTTTGTCATCTGTCATGCTACAAAAATGGTCCTCTTTTAGAAAGAGGAATTACGTTATGATGTAATTAAATAATGAGATGGTATACTGTCATTCTTCTGTTGGATCTTCTTCAGCTTCTAAAGGCAATTAGGAACAATTTGCTTACTGAATAATTAATTTACGTTAAATTTGTGACTCTTTCTTTAGTGGACATTCATGTTGAAAATCGAAAAGGAATCGTAGGTATCCTATGTCATGAAAGTTTCCTTTGCTTCTGTTACAAGCTATAACTTATCAATGCTTAGCCAAGATTGCACAGGTCTTCTTGGCCAAAATACCTAGATGCCCAAATAAGATGATACCTACCTATAGATATTCAACAAGAGTGCAAAGTACTTACTCTGGTACTTACAAATTATTATAGTGATAAGCTCTTGTGGTTATTGCCAGTATAATAATGTGCTGAATGGCACGTGGAATGAAATTAAAACTTCCTGTTGGTTTTTAGAAACGTCAAAAAATAATCAAACGTATTATTTTGGTTCAGTAATAATAATTATTATTGAGTGGTCCTATTCTGCAAAGAATAAGAATAGTTGGTTCTCATTTTATTATCTCGCCGCTTAAAATAGTTTAGCGGCACTTGGCCACTGGTCTCTAATTAACTGGATGTCGCATAAGTCATTCAAAACTGTGATCAGTAGCCACCATGCCGCTGACACTCGTCCTTAACTATATAATATGGTTATGAGTAAACGCTAACATCCAGTTTGTACGGTACATGTTTCTTACTCAAACACTACAACGATCATCTTTTGGAAATCTGCAGACAGATGATGAGTTCACGATTTTAACCGCCAATCATTAACATTATATTTACCGCAGAAGCGAACCTTTGTCAAAATAGTAGTACAAGGACCAGCGGGTAGGCGCTAAAGTGGCGTAAATCTATCACAAATAATTTATTTGCATTTTGGTATGTAAGCGACATTTAGTTATTTAGAGATCAGTGCACTTGGCATACAGATGGCGCAAAATGACATCGGCAATTTGTGTTGAAGACTGCGTTCTTAATAATAATAACTTAATAACTATTCGGTAGTACCTCCAGCAGAATATAAAATAAATTCTTTGAAGTTTGTAATTCACATGGCAACACCGGCCATGGTAATTGGTAAATTAACTGCTGAAACGAAACGCTGAAGCTGAAACAGAAGGAAGCCATTTTGTTCAAGTGCCAATTGCCGTGCGTAGACATGGTAGCATGTTCTCCGACTAAATGACTAAATACGTAGTGGACCTATTGGTTGGTTATCTGTGATTGTGAGAACTTTGAAGTTATGTGTTGTCTTTTTTGCCATTGATTTGGATAATAGGGTTGTGTTAGTGTCCTTCGACAATGACTCAATATTTGCCCCCAAATTTGCTGGCGCTATTTGCACCAAGYGATCCGATTCCCTATTTACCACCGGCCAGCAAGTTACCCCATGAGAAGAAAAACAGGGGATATATCGGCGTAGGGTCGTTCCTCGCAGAATTCGAAGTAAGGTATCAATTACTGCTTTATGGAAAGTGTTGATAATCTTAACATTTTAGGATCCTAAAGACACACCTCCACCTACTAGGGTAGAGACTAAGGAAGAAAGAATTGAAAGGCGTCGAAGGGAAAGAGCCGAACAGGTTGCTTACAAATTAGAACAGGAAATAGCAGTTTGGGATCCAAACTCTCAACCCAATGTAACTGGTGATCCTTTCAAAACCCTTTTCGTTGCTAGAATTGTAAGTACTGTGTGTTTAAATCTGCCATTTATTATTTTACATACACTAAATTTATAGAACTATGACACATCTGAGTCAAAGCTACGAAGAGAATTCGAAGTTTACGGACCTATAAAAAAGGTAAGGCACTATGATTTCATTATCTTTAAACAGCCTGGCTTGTTCACATGCTTTCTATATTATAGACTGTGTGTATGTAAAACCAGGTAGATAGAAACCTTGTTTTATTTTCTCGAAATTGTTCCACTGACTTTTTGAGTTGCATAACAAGGGACAATTAATTGTTAAGTAGTTTAAATTCTTGGTCATAGCTGAAACTCATTTCTGTTGCCGACATACTGTTTCTTAGTTGCTTGTAATTATTTAGAATACTGGTAAAACAACGGTTGTTCTGACATTTTACACTTAGAAAATGACCTAATGAACACAAATCTGAAAATCCATTCTTTGCGGTCATGTCTAGTTTTTGAAAAATCTGTTTATATAAGGAACTGCTTTATGAAGCGTGGTTTTCTTCTGTATGATGTGGTGTGTCACATGCTGCTTAGTGTCTAATCAATTTATGTGTTTGTTATTTAGCTAGCAATTTTTGATGTATTTAGGGCCAGTTGCATAAACACAGATCAATTGATCGTGTTGTTAACCTCATATCAATTGATCACAGTATTAACCTCAGATCAAACCATTATAACCAAGCTTTTTTAGGCGCGGTATTTCAGTGGAGGTTGAAATCAAAGTTATCAAGATAAAGTAGTTTACGGAAACCGCAATGTAACTCAGTACTCAGTTACGAGTTAAACCTGGTTAAATTCATCGCCAAGTTAAACCATGCCGTCAAGGAAGGTTAAACCTATTTCTCGGGTTCTCAGTAGAATCTTAAATCTTACAATTATTCAAACAGTTCCTATAATCCACAAGTATTGCCTTGTGGCATACCTTGCCAAATACTATTGCATCTTCTACAAACATTCAGAACATTTAGGGCTCGTTGCACAAAGCGTGGTTAACCAGACCCCCTGGTTAACACGCGGTTAACCAGCTGTTGCCATAGGCATCACCAATGAAGAATGCTTAAAAAGAACCGTTTCCATGACAATTGCCCGTTGACCGAGTGTTAACCAGGGGGTCTGGTTAACCACGCTTTGTGCAACGGAGCCTTAGTATCTTTGCTGAACGTTTATTTCACTATAACACTACAAAGACAACAAAATAAAAGAATTGGCGTCATCTCACCTGTTTTACATAAACTTTTGTGTGCTTATTGTTGTCATCCCACCTATTTTACATAAAACTTTTGTGAGCTTTCTATCTTAATGGAGTTTGATCTTTCTATATGACTGTGATGACCGCAGTTTAACCAGGAATGAGTTTAATCAGCCCTTATGCAACAGGCTTTAAGTATTAGAATGGCCTTTTACCATTACCAAGATGTTACAAATTTTTCATAAAGTCATGAGGATACTGTATTTGCTTTTCTACTTGTAAATTATCAACCTGAAACCAGGACCAGCTGACATCAATATACCTATTAGCACAGTGCAGGTTATTTCATAACCAAGGAAAGTTTATTATTATTGTTACAAATTATATTATAAAGCAATGTGCATTACATGTGGTTGATCTAATTATTGTAATGTTATTTTTAGATTGTACTGATCCATAATACCATTAATGGTAAACCTCGGGGATATGCATTCATCGAATATGAGCACGAGAGGGATATGCATTGTAAGTAGTTCTCTCTGAGCCACATGAACTTTTCATCTGTTATTTTTTACATTCATGTAGTCACTGTCAAGCTTCATTTGGTAAGTATGAGGCCTTTTACAGTGACTTTTTGGAATTTTAAAGAAACGTGTAGCCAAACCAAATATTAATTCAACAAGAATTTATGGTATAAGGTGGCTCATATGTTTCTTTAACTTGTTGCTGTTACATTTAAGTTAGGTCATTTAAGAAAATTACACTTATATTCATCCGTGGACAGTTGAATTTATATATATTGGCATCAATATATTAGTTTGCAAAATTTAGTTGACACTTGTAGATTATGTATAAATTCAGCTTCCTACATGTTAATATAAGTGATGGTTGCTTTTATCTAGGTCTCTTTGATTCTGCACCACCAATCACTTGTTCAAACTAGCAACATAATTTTGTTAGTTTATGTAGCCAGCAACCTCCTCCGATAATGTGTTCTGTACAAAGATGACATTAATACAGCATTTTCTATTTTTTTATACAGTCCGAGCTGCAGGCAACTAGTGCCGTTTTCCCCAAACTACCGCTTTTTGCTGGCTATATAGGTTTGTATGTGTGGTAAGAACCCTGCATACAAATAATAATTCTGTTTGTTGGGGTTTAAAAGTTTCCGATAAGTGTTAGAGTTCATTTTTTGAATATATTTTAAGTTTCAATAGTATCCCAAAGATTAGTTTTTTAAGAGTGTTGCGCTGTGTAAGTAGTTGCGCACCAGGTAATTCCTATATGGATTCATCTGCAGAGAGCAAGCATAGTTTATTGTTTTCTACTTTTTCGTTATTGCCATAACATTCCGTAAGTAACTGGGTAGGTATATTTCATTTATACCTATTAAAAATCTCGTGAATAGTTACGTGCAAAAAATATGGTATTTCAGAATTTAATACAAAATTTAATATATATACCTTTTTTGCACTTGGCCAGTTAACATGTACAAAAAGGTAACACTTGTAGATATTCAATCCCCATATACAGTATAATGCAGTTACATAAAATGAAATCTACACTTTTTAAATTTTATTCACCAAAGTACTTTTATATTACGCTAGGACAAACTCATTTTTTACATTTTTATTCATAAAATTCCTATGTTGTACGGTACCTTATAACATTTATATGAGAATACTACTTTTGTACAGTATGTGGGGACTTCTTTAAGTTTAATTTCATTAATTTGGATCTACAATATCAACGATTTCTTGCAGCTGCATACAAACATGCAGACGGTAAGAAAATTGATGGTCGACGGGTTTTAGTTGATGTGGAAAGAGCACGTACAGTTAAAGGTTGGCTACCAAGAAGACTGGGTAAGTCATCATACATACATGTAAAAAAAATATTTATTGTGATATTGTAATTTTGTTTTATGTTGTTCATTTGCATACGTTTCGAATTCTATTTAGTTTTTATTCAATTAACTTACAAGTATTAGTATCCAGTAATATGCAATTGACAACTCAATAAGATATATCATTTTATATTATGGTTTAAGTTATTTTTTTTTGTAAACTGCTTGATTCAAAGAAAAGTTTAAGTAAAAGCACTTTATTTCTAAGATGTACCGGATATCCCATTTGCATTGAAATTGTAGGGTATTTAAGTAATTATCAGTACTAGAAAATTGCAGTTTGGAGATTACAATATAATTTTTTTTGTTGTGAATACCCTATGAATAACCACAATGTTGACAATGTGCACAAGTAACAGTCATGACAGTTCAGTTTGTTGTACCAGCACTGTGACCTATATCATGATGGTGTAAACCATCACCGGCTTACTTAACCCGTTTTTTTTTGTGAATGCCTGTTACGTTTGTACTTAAATTCCGTCATCACTGCTATAATGATTACCAAATTATTGTGTCATTTGTTGTTTTAATATTGCTATTCACAAACTAACTTGAAGGAATAAACATGAACAATAATTCAGCAACAAGACTCACATTAATGTCTAATAATAAAGTTGGTCAAATTTTGTAAATGTTCATAACTTTTAACTTTTTAGTCATTTGTAATCTTTATGTATTTATAAATTCTAGCTTTGAGGTCTTGTTTAAAAGTACATTTGTTTTATAGTCCTATCTAATAAGAAAGTTGTTGTTGCTGTTAAATGTTTTCATATGATTTATAGGTTTTTAACGTTCATGTTATTTCACTCTTTCTTTATCTAATTATTTTAGGCCCTAATATAATATACTTGATCCCAGCACCTTTTCCCCTGTTTTATTAATTCATGGCACAATCAAAACTATTAAGATCAGAAACAGGCAGTTGATTTAGTTAATTTGTTGTTATTCAGAAGGATCATTACCACTTGCAATTTTTATTCTACTTAATTCACGTGAACACAACTGAAGACATAGGGGAAAAGCTCCAGGGACCAAAGTATAGCCTCTGAAGGCACCCATTAACATACAGTCGGTTTGCAGTTCCAAGATTGTATAATGTGGACTGATGATCTCATTTTTTGTGTTCTGATTGTATTCATAAACACACAATAACAGACAGAAAAGAAAAATTTGCAGCACACCTTCTGATTATCTTAGTTGCCTGTGACAAAAAAAAATATAACTTATTGGGTGAAGGTCTAGCTGTTACAATTATGTTATGTATGAAAATTTATAGATTGTCTGAAAGGAATATGTTTTTGTTAACTTCTAGAATTAGTAGAACCATACATTTCCAAGAAAAATACCACAATGAATGCTGTTTCAGAACGATTGGTTTTAAMATTGAAACATTTTGGTAACTAGACAAAATRTTGAAATTTTATGCATTTATTTCACCTCAAACCCAGAAACTTGTCATTACCTCTAAATAAAACCTCTAAGAAAAGGTATAGGCGTGTGTTTTTGTAAGCATTCGGTAACATTTTATATGCTTTATTTMTGTATTTTTTGGATGATGCTTCATTGGGTACCTTAACACTAAGGCAAAGTATCATTATTTAATTAAAGTATCAATACCTTTGTTCAAGTATCGATACCACCTAGTCATGGTATTCAAGTAGTAAGTACTGAAGGTATTCAAAAGAATCGAAAGTACTAAAAAGTATCGAAAGTATTTAAAAGTATCTGAAGTATTGAAAGTATCAAATGTATTGAAGATATCAAGTTATTGAGATAATTTAAAGTAAGGAAAATATGTATCAAAAAAAGTGTAAGATGAATCGGAACTATTGCAATATTCAGTTTATTAGGGGCATCAAAAGTATTGAAAGTATAGAAATATTGAATTTATTTAAAGCAAGAGAAGTACCTATCTAAAGTGTGAAAGGAAAAAGCGTTGCTTATCAGTACCGTTACAAGCCGTTCCGTTCCAGTCATGGAGCACTCCAAGGGACTTGTTGCGCCGCTGGAATTACAAATACAAAAATCTGGTGATTCCCATGTTTCATACTGTACCTGCAGTATGGAATAACTTTAAATAGAAAGAAGAGTCCATTGTTAATGTACCGTTCCCACATCTTTCTGTTGTGGTGTCATCTGTGGGTTGCAATTTTTTTATGCCATATTTGAAAATCCAGGACCATTATTTTTCGAATTTCTTTTTAAAATGATTTTGGCCAGGCCATTTGAACTTTTCCAAATAAAACCCCATTGAATATAATGGAATTTCACTGGAATAAGAGCAAATAACTTTCAATACTTCGATACTTCTTACATTTGGATACCTTCGATACTTCAATACTTTCGCTAGTTTCGATACTTTTGAGTAGTATCGATACTGCTTTTCCTCTTTTTTAAAAGTTGAAAGTGAGAAAAGTGTRAGTTTTCAAAGATATGCAGCGTGAATATGTTATGTTTTCATATTCGAATTACAAAAAAAAAAGCAAATTTATATTGAACATCGAACATACACATTGACGTCTTTAAACAAATTAATCCGCATGTTCAGGAGGAGGTCTAGGTGGTACTCGCAGAGGAGGTCCCGACGTCAACATCAAGCACTCTGGTCGTGAAGATAACGAGCGCGAACGTGAACGCTACCGTCTCGAGCGTGAACGTGAGGAACGTGGCGGGGGTCGTGATCGCGAGCGTGACCGCATCAGCACCTATGAACGACGACGATCGCGTTCCAGAGAACGCAGGAAAAGGAGCAGGAGTAGGTCACCTCGCAAGGAGAAAAGGAGGAGGAGCAGGGACAGGATCAGGGACCTGGATCTCGAGGATGTTGATGGTAGATCGAGAGATCGAGACAGGGAGAAGGAGAGAAAGAGGAGGAGAACGAGATCACGTGATCGTGATCGTGACAGGGAAAGGAAGAGAGAGAGGAAAGAAAGAAAAGAAAGGGAGAGAGGTGAAAGATTGGAATATATCAAAACGGACGATGGTGGCGAGATCAGGATCAAGGAAGAGCCAATGGATGGTAAAAAAATTTTTGTGCTTATTAATCGTTTTGTCTGGTTATTAAGTTTTATGCATATGTATCTCTTGCAAAATTCAGTTTGCAAAACAAGTTATGTAAGGGTTAAACCTTTTTACCTCTGCACTTTTTATAAGCAAAAAGCAAAGGTACTCTAGTATTAATGCAGAAGCACACGGTATGACCTAAAAATGTGACAGCTTTCTTTTAAAACTAAACCAAGTGATTGAGAAACACATTTACACCGCTGAAGTTTCCAGAAAAAAAAAACACCTTTTTGGAAGTAGTTATGAATTTGACTTCATTAACAAAATCAAGCTTTTAGTTTATTGTGACTATGATAAATAGAAAATTTGCTGTGAATAGTATCCAATGCCTCGGCAGGCTTACAACTTGTTCTTTATTCTTGTCCTCTTCAGAATTCGAATCTTCGTTGTTTTTATTGCTGCCAGTTCGTTGCCAAACTTACGTAATTTAGAAAGCTGTACCTCTTTCTCTACATGTCATCTGCTATTTCTGAAAACTTAACTTTGGCAAATCAGTTTTTATTTTCTTTGTACCCATCAACATCCCACACTTCTGCCAACTATGAGATAAACTCTCACAAGTTAAAGGAAACCTCAACTTTATCATCTTTACCTTTGACACTTTGAATAATTCTACGTAAAATTTGTTTTCAATAATGAGTTTTGAGATTTTTATGATGCTCTGTTCCACTGGTTACACCTGCGACTTCATATTCGGCGGACGTTGTCGAAAACAAGAACTATCTTGCGTCGCTCTTTCATCAAACGTTTGCAGAGTTTTAATAGTCATTCATAAACTTTCTTATGTCACTTGTATTACACCTCTTAACGATTTAACTCCTCTAAAACACCTCAGTTTTTTTACTTCTTCCAGTAATCAACAGTGGTAACTTTTTGGTTCCTGTCATATTCGCCCCAGCCATTACTGTTATTCTTTCTTTAATCGCCAAAACATTTATAACCTTTAAATATTGATGTCATGTCAGGTAAACATTTGAAGAATAACCCAGTTTCGTCTGCATTGAAGATATTGTTTGGCTTATAAGAGTCTAAAATTTTTTTCAACAGGTTTGGTCTTCACTTGTCACAATCTTCTCTACTAATATTTGCACTTTCACCAGAAATAAACTTTTGGTGCATCCCATGTCTGTTTTTTTAATTTCTAGCCATCTCACACTGGCATTTAAATCTGAGTGTCCTAGAGATTTAATATACTCAAGAGTTTTTTCTTGAAAGAGAGGTCCAAATGCACTTTCTAGCACTTTCAACTTCTCCACCAGACTTAAACATTCTCTCTTACTTATTTTTGTTTAGCTTTGCTACCACTTGGCAATACTAAACAGCAACTAACCGTGCATGTCACATAGCCTTAGGACAGATCTATGTAAATTGCAATTTAGAAGTTTCTTAGAATTTCAAGAAGGATTAAGTAATAAACTGGACGCAGGTATTAATCCGATTTGTAAAAAATTTACCCAAAGCCATTTGTGTTTGTTTACCTTCAATCCCAGTATCACATCATACCTTGTCGTTTGTATAGTCCTCATATAAATAAGTAATCGATTTATTTTCACTGCTAAACTTTTTAATAAATTTTAAACAATCGAATCTGTGTCATAACATAATCATTCCATCAATACACTATTACAACTTCAGCTGAAATATCTGCAGATGATAATTAGTTTGCTTTATTTAGTTTTCTATTGTTATTGGAAAATAATTATTTTCATAAATTACCATTATATTGATGACATTTTAATTTAGTTATTACTTTGTCCATAGTGAAGATTTCATTTTTTTAGCTGTGTCCTATAAATTTTACAGAATTATGTTGCTTCATCAAAGTTTTCAGTTATTCCAGGTCATGTGACACTGTTTTGTTTTTCAACACCTATAAATTGTAACAGTTTGTTTCATAATTTAGGATATTTTGTACATGTTTATTATTGCCTGTTTTTCTGGCATTGATAAATGTCAAAGTTCAGCTGCTCATTGTTTAGAGGTGATGAAACCTCTGTCTCAACCACATCCATTGAAAAATCAAAAAAACCATTCATAAAAGCATAGTTAGTTGTTTAGTTTTAATAAGTACTAATTCATTTGCTATTATACGAAAACATTAAAGGAAGCGCCAAACATAAAATAAATTTATTAACAGCAAAATTAAACGTCGAAAAGCAAGGGATATATGGCTCTTGTTGAATAGTTACTATTGTTACAGGCTAGCAGCCATGGAGAGCTAATAAACATAGTACTCTTTTTAGGTTCCAAGCTTTTGAAAAGTTTTATTTTTTTCTCAGAACTAGTTACCCCACAGCCAGATATACAGCAAAAATGTTTACATGTAAGTGAGTTTTAAACTGTGCAGTTAAGCAGACTACTTGTAAATAGAGTTTCAAATAAAACCTAAATCACCGCCTGGTGTTTCATTCCATGGAAAAAACTCACTTTGATGTAAGTAACTTTACTGTGTACCTGGCTCTTGGGCAACTTATTGATTTTTTGTTGTCCTGGAGGAGAAATAAGATATTTTGAAATCTTGGCACCCTCACAAGAGTACTCTTTTTAATAGCCCTTCACGGCTGCTATGATTTTTTGTAGGCCCTGGAGGAGAAATGAAATATTTCGAAACCTTGACACCCTCAAAAGAGTACTCTTTTTATTTACCTCTCCACGGCTGCAATTTCCTTAACATAGTAATTAAAATTAAACATTCCTAAGCATTTTAAACTGGCCTTTAATTGCACCAAATTAAAATCGCTCCTCTTAGTTTAAAAATAGACTAATGGAATTTTGAATTCTTATTAAACTTACATTCATATTTTTATACTCTGTGCATTTCTTTTATATTTATTTTTTATATTTTATATATTATTATTATTATTATTATTTATATATTTTATAATTTACTGTTGTTCCAAGCTTAACTGAATTTTATTTGAACATACTAACCACATTAATCATTCTTCTTTAACTACATTTGTTTTGTAATATTTTTCTAGACTATCCAGATTACTCTTCATACCAGTCTCAACCATATGATCAATCTCGGGTCAAATATGAGGAAGAAGATGAGCAAAAGTATGACCCAGATAACACAAACGGGAGCCGTAATTATGATGATTACGAAGAAGGAGAAGCTTATTGAATTTTCAATTGCCTACAACATGATTTTTTAAGTCTTTTGCTATAGTTGACTGTGAGTTAGAGTATGGTCCATTGTGAGGGTGACTACTGTAATCGATTATAATAGTATACTATGTAAGAAGTAGCAAATAATTTCTTAATCTGCTGTAATGATTGTTTTAATTTAAAAACTATTTGAGCAAATTCTAATAAAACAAATTTAAACATCCTATATTGTCTATTGCCTGTTAGCATAGATCAACGTCAAGGGTATGGCAACTCACTCAATGTGGGAGTGCTTATATGATTGTTTGCTAAGCACTGGATTGACCTTGGGTCTTCGCTAGGTAGCTTATGGACCAGTGTTCCCAAGTGGGCGCTGTAGCGATCCAGGGGGGCAGTGATGGCCACAGATGCATTTGGGGGCGTTGAATATGTGAATAAAAAAAACTGCAAATTGTCAATCGCGGGGATTTAAAATTACTCCTGACCAAAATAGAGCCAGGATTATTAAATTGGTAGCAGCAAAACAGTATTATCCTTCTCATTAAGATGATTTCGAATTATGATTTAACTTTTTTTGTATTACCTTTCTATTGAGTTCAATTAATAGTTTTATAATTTCAAACTTCAGTGTTTCCAATTTACAGCTTTCTTTACTGTGTTTTACGAAAAAAAGAAGCATTAATACATTATTTCTCTTTCTGTTTAGCTGCCATTAAAATTTGAAAAAAGGTAATTTCCAGGGTGTGCTGATATTTTTTCTGGAAAGGAGGCTGCCAGTCAAATAAGTTTGAAAACCATTGTTATGAACTGTAGGCATTCCCAAATGATTTTTGTGAGATAGGGTCCTATGGTCAAAATGCGCATTTTTCATATAAAATTTGATATATTGCTTCAAAGGTGTTGAATGTGATATATCAAATTTTGATAAAGGTTGCATCAGACACCATGATACCTTAAGGTGAAGAAATTCAATTTTTGCATGGATGTTCAATGGGATTTTTTGATGCTGTATATAACCATAGGTACATGTCAAATTTGGATCAATACTATAACGGACATGCATCATGATACCTAAAGGTGGTACTTACTTAATGGTGCAAAAACACCATTTTATTTCATGGGTGTTGTGGGATGCTGATTAAGACCACAACGGAAATGCATGGTAGGTATATAAAGGTGTAAAGAAATTGACTGCTTCATGGATGTTTTTGAACATGATTTTTGGTGCCAAGTAGGATGGTGCATGTCAGATTTGGATTAAGCCTATAAAGGACATGTAGTATGATACCTAATGTATAAGAGTATTGAAACTAATTTGTGATCAGTTCGTCCAAAAATGCTAAATTTTGAAAACGCATTCTGACACAACCCTTCTATTTCCGGAGACCTTTTTAAGAAAATGCTATAATCACATAATCTATTTTTTGTTGAGTAACTTATTTCTAGTACCTACTAAACCATTTTAACTTTGATTTTCAGCTCTAGAAGTCGTAGATAATTTTATATAAAAACTTTGAAACTATTGAATACTAACGTTGCTGTAATAAAGTTAACAATATCACATATCTTGGAGAAATATCAGCAAGAAAAAATAATATATATACTAAATATTTTGCTTAGAATCTTTGCCTACTTTCTTTTATCTGAAGATGTCTGTTTTATTACATTTTCGAGTGCTTATACCTATTGACCTATTGCAACACTTCAAAGATGGGCGCAATGGGTATCCCTACTCTTAACATTTTTATTTGATTCTGTTCTGCAAACAGACAAAGGTGCAAAATTTTATGAGTAAATTCATAAGTTAGAAAGATCTGATCAACTGAATAAATCTTGTAAGCATTATGCAAATAAAATTCCTGTACAAATCTGTTACAAAAAACACTAGCCAAAAATGTACTTGTATACATTTGGCCTTGTTTATGATGAATGTATTATACTAATGTAACGTTGGTCCAGTTATCGTGTTCACCCATTTCCCAGATTTATTTGATATTTTCGAAAAATATGTTTTAAATAATAATAATGTTCAAGAAGTTCTTGATAATGTGATATAGATTGTTTTTTAATATCAAACTTAATTAGATTTTTTTTATACAAAAATTTGTATAATAGATTTTCATTTTCCAACAGTAACTATAAGAATTGAATGCTGTCTTTGAGGAAAACATTGCACAGACAGACCTACACAAATAAACATTTTGGCAAGTGTAAACATAAATCTGTCATGTTCAATCTGTGAAATTGCTTTAAATACTGGCACTTCACAAAGCCCTGTTGTTAAAACATTGAAATTACATAGATTTCACCTCTACAAGCTTGCAGTTAGCCAAACATGACATGCTGGAGATGAAGATCAGCGTCTGGAGTTTTGTAACTAGTATAGAAACGTGCTCAGAACACCCACAGTTTTTTTTTTAATTACTTGGTCAGGTGAAACGAAATTAACAAACTGCAATATTTTTAACTAACATAATGAACATCTCTGGGCACAAGAAAACCGTTGCAATGTGCAGCAAACAATATTTGATGAGGTATAATTGGGTCCACATTCTAGATCCGTACATCTTTGACCATTCTTTAAATGGTGAACGCTACATTAATTTTTTTGCAATATGATTTTGAAAAAATCCTTTAACATTTAAACTTGCGGTGCGGATCACAATGTAGTTGTTCCAACACGATGGTGCACCTGCTCATAATACAGTGCAAGTAAGGAATTATTTTGACCAAATGTACATGTGGATAGGAAGAAAAGGACCTGTTGCCTGGCCGCCCCGTTCTCCAGATTTCTTTTTATGGGATACGATAAAAACCAAAGTGTACCTAAGGAAGTATGAAACAGTTGATGGCTTTTGCTACAATTGACAGACGTACTATTAGGAAGGCAACTTACTCAATTTTAAAAAGATGCATTTTATGCATGTAAAATAGTAGAGGATTGTTTGAACACCTATTGTAGTAATTCATATTTTAGTTTTTTTTGTGTTGTGTTTGCATTGTCTTGTTATGATAACTGTTAAATAAGTTATTTTAATTTATTTTTGAAATGTGAATTTTTATGAAACAAAACAGTGTATTTCATGGCTAACTATTTAAAAAACAAACAAAAAATACAGAAAATTGGCCATAACTCCGATATTTTTCAAAATAACTATAGTGAATGTTATATCGTTGAATAGGTAAAATAATCGCCGACTTTATGAATCCATAGCCAACAGTAATTTTCATTTAAAAAACACAAGTTTATGTCATACCTATCTCAAAAATGACAAAATGCGTAAAAAACTGGACTTCATCATTTTATTAAAAGTAAAATTATGTACAACTTTTGTAGTTACATTTTTTTGTAACACAAAATAAATGAGATAAACGGATTTAAAGAATACTCAAAATTTTGTTTTTTCAAAATATCTAGTAAGCCCTGAACTCTTTAAAATCCAAAACATGCATTGAGTTAGGTCAACAAAACGAATCTTTCTCCATTAAACCTTCCTTCTAGCTCTGCTAGTTTTTGAGACCCCTATACTGGTCATTGAAAAAACTCACCCTGTATATTAGTTTTTGTGCCATTTAAAAAGGTATAGGACCACAAACACCAATCTTGAATAATTCAATATGTATAGAAGTGAAACAATAAAGTTTACAAACACAATAAAATCTTTATTATGTCCAATGCTAATAACAACTCCCACAACATTAAACAATTAAAAAAATTAGAAGCACTCATTTCTTGTTAGCAGTATTATATTTTTCAAACATTGTCCTCATGTCAGCCAAAGCCTTCTCTATCCCACGTGCAAATCGGTGACAGTCCTGAAAAAAAAGAATGTTTAAATAACAAAAGCTAGTACATTGTGGTTCCAAAAGACTTTAATATAGTTACAAGCAATATTTATCTACACTGTTAAGAAGTAGTATCATACCGTTTGCCTACTGCTCTTCTTGTTTGATATGTGGAAGAATAGCATGTTTTCGCCTGCTACAATGTACGAAACTCCATAACCGTCATCCGCCACTGGTCCGAAACCACCACCTGCGGATATGCAGTTTGGATGTTTGATGAGATCCATACGCCCTGTTTGGCCATGTGGCGTCTGAGAGGTAGACAAGCGCCAAGGTTCACTCAGCACTTCATTTAAGAATGGTGATTCCACCTCCAAATATTTCGAAACGACATAAAGGCAGAAAAGATGTCTGTCAATGCCTTTTCCACACATTGCATCTTGATAAGCCGCCTGTGGAAAAATAGAAGGAAAAATTTTTACTGCTAAAAGTTAAATTACCAAAGTAACAGACAAGAAAGCTGCTCATTAGTTTTGAAGGCATCCCCATATTACATTAGAACCATGGTGTAAGACAAGTAAGTGATGCGATAAGCTATGTTAGCCAAAGGTCCGTCTTGTCGCCAAATTGCTAATGCAAGAGAGATGGAATTGTAAGACAAGGTGGTGAAAGTTAAAGCGCTGAAAAAAAAACTTAATGGTCAGGGCATTTTATAGTGAAAGTGAATGAGGGGTGGTCATAACGCTGATTTTACTTAGAAATATTGGTAGAAAATGTATAGTGCCAAACAGTAAAAGCGGTTACGATAAAAGTAATGAAAACGTTTCATTATTTGCTGTACCAAAATGCCTTCTAAGCGAGTTTAACATGATCCGTGTCACTATATGGTATCAATAAATTGTTTTTTCTGATCCCATTTTATTTTTTACACTTATACAAAATTGCTTTGAAAAATTTCAGGCACAATGAGCGCTGTAGATCCCTGTCGTAAATACTGCAGTAAATAAGGTAAAAATCATCCCTTTTTACTGACCTCCTGCCCACACTATTGTGCCCGATTTTGCTTTCTCTCTCTAACTATTCCCGTTAGCGAACTGGAAGCACAATTGCCAGGCTTGCCGCATCACCTACTTATCTTACACCATGATTAATTAGAACTAATATTTTTCACGTAAATTGTGATACTATCTGAAAATAGTAAATTCATTGTAATAGACAGTGCACCTACCTGATGGCGTTCACAAGCAATACGTAATAACTTGATCCTTTCTTCTAAGGATGCTTCTTTATTCTCCATTGCCTTCACCCATGCTGATGATTCGATAGTACATGGTCTGACAGTCTCTGTTCTACCTTCTCTGAACAGTCTTGTCATACTAGCCTCATAGGTTAAGCTAAACTTGCCAGCATCCCTACCAAGAGAAGTCAAGTATTACATCTTATCTTATTATACACATATTAAAAACAATATATTTTTTTAAATACTATAAGGCTAACATGATTAATTTGTTGTACATGTTTATTTCAACAAATAGTGTTTTTAAAGTCGATATCTATTACAAAATCAAATCAAGACCCAACACATACAATAATTCAGAGAAACACCCTGTTCCTACAAAATATGTGAAATGACATTTGATAACTGTTAAAAACTGGAGGTTATAAGGCTATATGGGTAGCAGTCGGTCTCAATACCGATTTAAAATGCTTGAAAAGTACATTGTTTAACAAGTATCTATGTAACTACTGTACTTATTTACATATCATTCACTATGAAAAGTGTTTCTGCTTTTAAATAATGTTTAGTAATAAATTTAATAACTGTTGCCTAATTCCACTATGAATGCAGTGTTTTTAATTGTTTAATGATGTTCTTGATCAAACCTCTGAAATTATATAATTGATAGTAAAAACACACTGATTATAATAATGTGTAATTATTACATAACAATAATTATAAAAAAATGCCAAAGATGTGGAATTAGACCTTAGGTTTTCATTTCCCATTTAGGTATTTGCATCCACCTTGTGCCCAAATATATGCATATACACATGGAAATTTTTGGTTAATTAACTTCGTTCACATAGTTGCTCCAGAGAATTTTAAGGACACAGTGTCTGAGTTAGGGCTGTCTGGATTATCAAATTTGTACTGTATTTGAATAGTTAGGTAGAAATACAAAAACAGCCATTTTACTTGCATATCTTTAGTGTTTAAAAAAAAATTACACTTATTCGGAGGATGTGATGATCTCGGATAACCATTTTCTTCTTCTGTTTTGTAATTAATGTTTTGTAGCCTATAAAGAAATATGTTTTAAATTTAATTAAACATATAGCAGGCATAACAGGAATCCATGGTTAAATTAATTTAAGCCATATTAGTGATAATACAGATGTAAACTACATATTATTTATTACAGCAAATGCCAAAATTGCTATAAATCTCGGTCCATTTGTAATCCCTTGAATGCAAAGGTTGTGGAACTATTTACACGTTTAAATATTTTGATGCGCTATGGAGGTTTTTAAACATTTAGTATTATTAAAATGCATGTCTATGCTGTGCTGCCTACACCTCAACCAACTGCAGATAGTACTATTTCGCTGTTATTACAGCTCATCAGTGCAGTTTAGGTCTAGTGTAGACAACACGGCATAGAACTGGTTTTGCTTATATTTAGTATTATTATTTAAAAAACCTCACTTACTATTCCAAAACACATTTAAATATTGTTATTTTTGTCAATTTCAACACCATGTAGATCACAAAAATCCATGTATGTAACATCTGTCTCTCAAAATATCTTTTTTTATTTACTGGATAACATATCGACGGCGTCATATCACAAGGGCATATGCGCCAATATAAACAAAATTCGGTTTTTCGAATTTCGTATGGAACAATCTTACTTTCCCACACATTATCTCAGAAGAGCATAAAGTTTACTCATCCTGTTTCAGTACAAACAAAACTCAAATCTATAACATAGATTTTTAAACAGTTTTTTCCATTTCCTGTAAGTTTAACTTTTTGGCTCTTACGCCCTTCTGATATGACGCCCTCGATATGTATATGTGATTGCAGCTTAGCCTATACGTCAGTAGCAATAATTGTCAAACTGTTGGATAGCGACTTCACATATTTTATTTTTTTGCAAATACTTTACTATTCCAATACAGAAAACTTAGGCGATTTATAAGGTTTTTCGGCGATAGCGCCGTCTGGACAGTTCGATACGTAACTAGCGATCCAATGGCTTCAAACGGCATTCTAGACGATAATTAAAAACAATTATAATCAAGAAAATTGGCATAAAATGCAAGAACAGTGTTAGGAGTAGAAATAAGAATTCAGTAATACTTGTGGGGCCTTCAAGTAAGATGGTAGGTATCTACCACGCTACTACCTTGAAAAAGAGTTTTGCTTCTGGAGCCAACTAGATAATCCAAATCATATGTTTTTTTCATAAAGTAAACTTATACGACTTAAGTCAGCTTTGCTTATTCTACAAATATATAGCCATAATAAACAGCAGATTAATTCCCTCTTTAACCTTCTGTTGTGTAAATACGCAGCATTAAAAGCTTCTACCTGACAGCCAAGATAACGTTCTGGGAGCTGAAGAAGTGTCGTATCAAACTGCCAAAGACGCTGATGAAATGTCGGTGTGAATTTACTAAAGTTTCCAGTATTGGAATAGTCAAGCATTTGTTTTCAGTTAACAGGAGTTAGAAAATGGGATATATGAAAGGTTTTATACAACAATTCCAATAAAGTAATTACTATACGAATAACATTGAACACTGGCTCATGATTCATTTGCTATGAATCGAAAAATCCTAGAAGCAGGCAGCATAAACAAAATATTAAGCCACTACTGGGCGCTCTTAATAATACAATGCAGAGAATTTTATTAAAAGACAGACTGCAATAGCAGAACACATTTTGAAGGATTTTTATTTTTATATCCATTTGCAAACAATCCATACATTCAGAAAAAATCTGTATGTCCACAAAGTGTTTCTGAAATCTATATATCTGGTACTAGTGATGAGTGCTAGAAAATTTATAAATACTGTCAATGAATATAAAAACATATGCTTTGAACTATGTTAGCTTCCTGGAGAACATGAATGCTATTGGTTTGTTTTCTACTTCATGTTCCAGTTTTAGTTGCCAAATACTGATTACATTATACACCTACTCATGGAAAAATAATTCCCCACACTTATTTATTTCAGTAAGCTTTTATATAAAACAAATTATCTTAGAAACATGGCAATACTTTCTTTCATGCTGCACTCACCTGTAATAAGCAAGCTGTAGGGCCATTTGTATGTAAGCGTCTGGACTGAGCCTGCACTGTTTCATGAAACCTTTGCCGTAATGGTCATGAACATATATCCTCAAATCTATATCTGCCATGAGAGCATTGGCAACCTTTATTGCACTATCTATTGCAGCTTGACACTCATATTTGATGTCCCATTGAAGGCGTACTGGTGGAGGTGGTGTGAAAGCCGGTTTGCCTAGGGTGTTTCCAGCAGCATCATATCTATTAAGACATTTACAATCAGCAAAAACTGTTCCTACAAAATGATAGACTTATAATTTACAAATTATCTGTGCTACATTCTGTTGCAACTACAATATACAAGGTAGCTCCCAATACTACCCCAACTGTATTCTAAACTGCAGTTAAATCATTACATCATTTTTGGTGAAAACTTTGGGATGATATGAAACTAATAAATTTTTGGTTATGAAAGTATAGCAAATGAATTAAGTGCGAGCACTTCTAGAAATACCTTTAAGTAAACTCACATAAACTAAATTCAACTAATACTGCATGAGCTGTGAGATACTGGCCATTATCACCTAAAAATTTTCAACAATTTAGTCAATAAAATGGTTTTTAATGCTTAACCATATTTTTTACTTTTCCTATTTATCCAAAGTTCAGAAAATCTTTTATCTTCATTCCAATGCAGTTGGTGCAAGGTAACATTTTTGGCCAGCCAGTCTATGGCAATTGATGGTGTTATACCAAATCATATGTGTTTCGCCACAATGCCTAAGGATGCCTCTATCTCAGAGAACTAAGTTTTTTCCACACACTGCTTTGGTGTTAAATCATATCGAAAATTGTAAAAAAATCTTTCGAAGACCACGATTTGAAATTCCAATTTTGACACAATTATTACTTTGTTAAATTCTATCTTTAAATCGAACTATAACTTGAATTATAGGTGAAAATTGTTAAATTTTATGAAAACGACAATTGTAGAATGCTGGCAACTTAATTCCGCAAATTTAACAGTGCTCCTCATACAACTATAAGTGGAATTTCACTGATCTCTAAATAACTGGATGTCGTATAAGTCATTCTAAACTGTGACAAGTAGAAACTCTTGTAGTATCAATTTAACGGCACGTTCAAATTTTAGGTTAGATCCTTAACTATATAATATGGTTATGAGCTGGCTAGAAGCGCAAAGGTGGCTTAAAGCTGCCACAATTAATATACGAGCATTTTGGTATGTAAGCGACATCCAGTTATTTAGAGGTCAGTGTGGAATTGTGTTGAAATCTAATGTCATGAAATGCCAGTTCTCCACAAACAGTTGCCAAACTTAACAATAACATATTGACATGTTAGTGACGAAACTTACTAAGCATGTGTAAATTCAATACACTGATCTCTAAATAACTGGATGTCGCATAAGTCATTCAAAACTGTGAGAAGTAGCCACCATGCCGCTGGTACTCGTACTATCAATTTAACGGCGCATCAAATTTTAGGTTAGATCCTTAACTATATAATATGGTTAAGAGGGGCGTTTACCTAGAGCGAATCGGGTCATTTTAAGCACCTATCGTTTTACATTTTACCGAGTTATACGAAACTTTTTCGAAGTGAAATTTCGACATGGTAATAACAAAAGATGTAGCTACAACGTGGAGTTCGAGTTTTTTCTGAATTTGGTACAGTAATGTAAATATTTGTTGTTATATTTTGCTTAAAAATGCGTATTTTTGGCGAGCTATTTCTCGAAAACTAAGGCACATAAACGAAAAATTCGAACTCCACGTTGTAGCTACATATTTCTTTGTACACTACCAAAAACATGAGCACGATAAATGAGTAAAAACGTTCAAAAAATCTAAAACCACAAACCCCTTCGCACGAGTCCGTCACGAGAGCAGAATGCGAATGCCCATCCCCACCAGGTCCGTCGCGTGGTATTCCACTGATCAGTGAGGCTAAGGTACAATCCTGTCGGGAATGACCGAGCGGTATACGAACTATTCCGATATGACTGGATTTCTAAGATTGTATGTCTAATTAGTAATTACACGGGACAAGTTTAACGTTAAAAGCTCTTTCACATTAATTTACTGTCTGCCGAAGCAATGGGGAGGCGGAAGGAAAATTGTTATAAAAATTCCTACAGAAATCATGTAGTTAGAATGAAATGTTGTATAGTTCATATTTACAGAAATAAATGGGTTGTTCCATATTTTGAATAACTAATATTACTAATATCATGCTTACATTTTTATGCACACCCTACGGTCAGCAATTTTCCGAATATTAGTTTAGCCCATCTGTTGCTCGTACAATCTTTGCGCGATGTCAACCTATCGGCTACCCTCTTGCGTCCCATGTCCCGCTGGTAATATGGGTTGCATAGTTTACATTTCTGCCCGATCGCTCCAAGTAAATGCCCCTCTTAATAACTTAAAACGTAACATCCAGTTTGTACTGTACATGTTTCTTACTCAAACACTACAACGATCATCTTTTGGAAATCTGCAGACAGATGATGAGTTCACGATATTAACTGTCAATCATTAACGTTATATTACCGCAGAAGCGAACCTTTGTCAAAATTTTAGTACAAGGACCAGCGGCTAGGCGCTAAAGTAGCGTAAATCTATCACAAATAATTTACATGCATTTTGGTATGTAAGCGACATCCAGTTATTTAGAGATCAGTGATTCAATACAATTGGGAGTTTTCACATTTTTTAGAAATCATGCCATGTGTATATTTGGAGCACTCTTGTTACGTCCTAAAAATTTCAAAATTTTTCTAGCACCAGTTTTTCGAAAAAAACCGTTCTGAAGTTCAAATATAAAAATTGACCACACAAACGCAGTGTCCCGGGATGGAGACGGTGTGACGTAGCACCCGATGTAAACAAAGCATATAGGTTATGTTACGTACGTGCCTTTGCTTGTGCCGAGTGAAACGAGTTGTTTTCTTGCTTTTAACGGACTCCTCCTAACAACTGGCAGAATGTTTAAGCATGTACAAATGAGAAGCTAACAGCAGATGGTGCATTGTGCCAGTGTTCAAATTTCAAATACATCCGTCAATAGTCTCAACAAAATATTCGTAAGTGTAATCGGAGACTACGAACGCAAACGGAGATGGTTTAAAGCACCCAGAAGGGGTATGACCAAGACAAAATCTACATTTTACTGTTGTGACACTTKGAGTAACTGCATAATTTTTTGCAAGAACTTTGTGTTCCGGGCATATCTTGGACTGCAGTATACATATGAGCCCCTCTCGCTTCACCTGAAAATAACCTATAGCTGCATCTCCGTATTGCTCACGACTTGCACTAGAAAAACGATGCATTTCGTTCAAAATATCAATGATCTATAATGTATTAAATTGCAGATTAATCTGCTTTATTAATTACTTATACCGCTGCTTTAGCGCCTTTGATTTCGGCAGCATTAAAACGTGGGTCGTTCTTGATAAATTCGGTGACTATAAACATATCTACAGCCGGCAAATGGTTCGAAGACGCTTTAACAAAGCATTCTGACGACATATTGTTCAATTTATAAAAAAACAACAAACGAAAACATTCTCAAACATAACCAATAACGCAAATGAAATACGGTAAGTAGCGGACACTATCTTGTTTACATCGGGTGATACGTCACAGCCAGTCCTAGTCAATCTGAGCATGTCTTAAAACTGTGTTATTGCCACGTTGCACACTGAGAAGTTGTAAACAATTTATTTTGGTTAAAAAAAATTTTTGCAGCGCTATGGATACAGATACACACTTAATTAATTAAGTACTCTTTTTAATGTATAAAAGTTTTGTTTTAAATTAATATCTGCATAAACTTTTATGTTACTTGAATACTAATTAAATTTTTTTTTACATGAAATCATCGATTAAATAAAAATTACCGCCTACAAAGCCTTTTAACTCATTAAAAACAAAAATTCCCTGAATGAACCAGTTTCTATACATTATGTATAAATGTAACAAAATATCTGTGATTAAAACAGTATACATACTTTAGTGTTTACTTATGTATAAATCATCAACTGTTGATTATATTTACGATAACACACTACATACTGTTTTAATCGCATCTAATTAGAAAATATAACATGCAATACCTACATGCAGGAAGTAAAAGAATAACATGCAATTTATTTAGGTGAAACAAAAATTGTGTAACACACAAAACCATTATGAGTCAAAGGTATCTTTACGAGAGGTCAGAACATCGTAGAATTTTTGGAGGAACAGGTATGTAAAATTATTTTTTATCGATTTTATCTCTACAAATTCATGCTGTAGATGGGTATCACACAGTTATGAGTATATCCAAACTAGTAAATTTTTAGGGAAGTAAATTAACCAAAAATAGAAGGGGATATTGTAATGAACTTAATTTAACATGTATTGTAAAAGGTATTGTTAAAAAACTGGAAAAAAATATTACATTTAAAATGGTTCTTAAAACAAGTGGATTTCTAAGACCCTTCTCCTGTTCTCCTCCAAAAATTACATATGTAAAGTTTGGAATACTATGTATATGCTGCAGTAATTTAGGTTACACAATTTCTCGTTTTTACGTACTTTAGTGTTGATAGTAACAATTTTTCTTAAAAAGAGAGTTAGCTAGAAAATGAAGCCATTTACCGTTCTTCTAGATCATCTAGTATAACGTATTCCCACAAGTGTACAATAACTGCAGCATCAGCCCTGAGGAAATAATGCAAGTGTTAAAACCACAACCAAAATAATGAATCAATGAAAAACATCAGCAGAAAGAAACTGACAGACAGCCAAAACAGAAGGGACCCATTAAAATTACTGATATCTTTTTACCGAACATTTGTATCATCTGTAACTGTCCATTCCCACAAATGGGATATTACTGCGGCATCGGCCCTATAACAGTTTGATTTTAAAGGCCAAAGCTGAGAGCTATTTATTTAGGTTGATACCATCTAATAAATAAGTACTTAATTATTTGTGTAGATTTCTGTTAAAACATGATGTATTATTTATTATATAGTTATGTGGTATCAGCCCAAACATAAGCATAAGGAATTTGATCTCTAAACTCGAAAAAAAAATCATAGAGGAAAAATTCGCTTACCAGGAATGTTCCGCATTAAAACCAATCTGTAATGTGTAAAGCCAATATACTAAAATTATAATTACATTTCAATGTGTTAATACTTACTCTACCATTGCTGCCAATGCAAAGAGTGAAAGATTTGTCAAACCATCTGTCATATCCTTTACCATGAAGCAAGATCTTTCCATACTGGTCTAGTTTTGATGGATCTTTCTGTAAGGAAGAAATAATCTTTTTATTTTACTTGCACACAGCATTTTATGATGGTCACTGAATGTAATAATATAAAAACTGTTTAATGTGCAAGTGTTGAAACTTGGTCTTCTATAATTATACTAGTGGAGTTGCTCGTTATCAATATTTAGGAATAAATGTGTTATAAATTAAGTAGGTTAGAGTGATTGTAATTACATACCTTATATATTTTTAAATGGATTTCGCCCATAAATAAATTATTATTATTATTGATATTGCATTTAGAAGAAAAACATGTTTATGACATGAGGAGTGACATATTATTACTTGTCCAATAAAGTTAATTGGATTCCTATGTAAAATATTACAATCATTGAGAATGGGCAGTTTTGGTTAATTCGAGTGGTGCTTCTGAATCAATACTTAAACTAAAAAAAAAGTCAAAAGTACAAATTTGTAGAGTACTAAAGAAATTATTTTGTACGCAAAATTGATTTATAAACCATCAAATCTCCTTGTAAATGACTTTTTAAAATGGAATTCCGATTTTTTGTCTTAGACAGACAAAAAGGTGCACATTACATATAATAAGCTAGTGTTATCAAATGGCACCAATCACCAGCTGCTCTAGCCAGTAAAAATAGAGAAATTTGACCTATGCCACATAAAGCTTAACTGTGAATTGAATTTTGTGTGTGCAAGCTGATTTTTCACTCCATACATTTATTTTTTATACATGTAAGCTATACAGAAAACCATGTATCAGAGCTTTTGTTTGAAAAAATTCTTAATATTGTAGAATATTGGCCAGAATCTGCTGTAGTGCCAATAGGCACTTATAAAATGAAGGCCTTTTGCTTTCGTTAACACCTTATATGCTACAAATACTTAGTTAAAACTTTGCTAAAACCAAATTTCTGCTTATGACACAACTGAATATTTAATAGTTACCTTACAGAATACAAAACTGAAAAAAATATATACCAAAAATCCGTAAAATTCCGTGTTTGTGAGCCACTGTGGTCCTTGTAGAAATTTGAAAAACACAGAATGAAACTATAACAGTAACTTAAACAAAGTCTTTTTTATTCCAAATTCTTTTTATTGTTTGATTAGCGGTTTCGAGATTAAATGCTACCTCACCCTACGACTCCTAATTTTGTAATAAAGGGAATTTGGAGTAAAAAAGACATCGTTTCAGTTAGGCCCGGTTGCACAAACATGGATCTTTGATCCGGGTTTAATACGCAGTCGTTACTGTAGCAACACCATTCATGACGTTGCTAGGCAACAACCGCAAATTAAATCCGGATTAATTTTGATCCACGTTTTGTGCAACCGGCCCCATTACTTGTTTGATAGTTTAATTGTACACCTCAAGATTTACAATTTTAACTAGAAATTATTTACAAAGATATAACGTTTAAAAACAGATCATAACATAAAGGTACAGAGACTCACAGGTGCTTGTGTATGGTATTTGTAACTAGAAATATAAGTAGCAGAAGAATTTTGAGTACAAATTTTTTTCCTTTTCTTTTTCTTTCTGTCCACAAGAGGAAGGCTGCCACCAATTCAACTCCTGACACTGTTTAGATAGTCTTCACTAACTGTGTGCCACCATTTTTTGGCAGTGATTGGATAACGGCCACCACACAAACAATTTCTCAAACTCGCTGGCATGACATTAAGTATTTTGGGTCCAATGGGGTTAGGATTTTATTGTCACACTTCTCGTGCTCACAGTCTGTTGCGTGGGTATCACTAGTCCAGATCTGCAACAATAGGTAACTGCTGCCTTACAGAATAGCTTTCTCACTGGGTGTACACTGCACACCTTCCACAACGACTCAGATGGGCATTATAATTTTTAAAACAGAATTTTGGATTGTTTCAATTGGTGTTAGTACATTTTTATAGGCAACTCCACAGGCAATAATGTCGTATTCTAACAACGACTGAAATAAGGCAGCATAGACCACTTGTTATTGGTTAAAACTTAGAATATTCCACAGCTTACGAAAGATAATTAGCAGCAATCTTAATTTCTTTAGTGTTTTCTGAACATGGTAATTCCATCGTATGTGAGAGTCCAACTCCATACCCAAGTAGCAAACACACTTGTTCAATTTTCCTACACCCAAAAGGCAAGAACTTGGTTTTCTCTGTGTTTACCATTAGAAAGTTCTTTTCAAACCATTTAAAGATGTTGTCAGTGTCTCTGTGCACAATGAAATAGTTGTTTCCATGTGGATGCAGTGTAATAGATGACAGTGTCATCAGCATAGCATATTATGTTACCAGTTGTTTCCTGGAGCATTAGGTCATTTATATATAGATTAAATAGAAGTGGACCCAATACAGTTCCTTGTGGCACTCCATAATTTATTTCTTCCCAATCGCTATAAGTATTTTCAATTTTTACCCGTTCTGTTCTGCAGGAACGTCAATAGGATTTCTTTGATGTATTCTCGAAATTCACATCTTTCCAGTTTTTCAATAAGTATTGTGTGGCACAAGGTATCAAAAGCGTTGCTCAGATCTATAAAAACGACCAGTGAAGTTTGGGACTTATCCAAAGCTGTGTAAACTAGTTTAGTAAGAGCCGCTATAACATCTTGTGATGATCTACGCTGTGTAAAGCCATATTGGGCTGGCGACATTTTACCTGTTTTGTTTAGAAATTCCACCATTAGTTTCTTTACAATGGTCTCAAAAATTTTGGATAGATAAGAGGTCAATGCAATGGGTCGGTAGTTATTTATCAATGTTTTGTCTTTTCCTTTCAATATAGGTACTATTGTGGCTTTTTTAAAGTGTTCGGGACATCTGCAATTTTCAAAAATCAGATTAATGGTGTGGACAAGCGGTTTTGTAATATAATCAACAATTGGGTATTTTCACTTTTTTTGAAAATTACGTAAAATGAATCTTGAAGTGCATATATATCGTACGCCATGTTAAAAAAAACAAAAAAATATTTGTAGGTAGAGAATTTCGGGTCTGAAATTCGAATCTTAGGAGTCACCGCCAAAACGCCTCTATCCAAGGTTATTCAACTCGTGACGTCAAGTGTCACGTAAACATTACCGAGGAGCGTGCTATTTAATGGTGTAGTATCATTCTTGTATTGGAAAAGCTTGTGTGTTGCGTTTATTGAAAGCACGGTGTAAGAGTTCGCACCAAAAAGTGATGTGTGTAGTTTTACAAGCATCTATTATGTATGGAAAACAAAACAAGTGCTGTTTTGTACCTGGTTGTAAGAGTACATCAGTCAGTATCGCTAACAAAATTTTTGTAACCGTTCCTCGAGATTATCAACGAATGAAAAAGTTGTTTAAGGCCCCTAGACGTGTTATGCCGAAATCACAAAGTTTGTTTTTCTGTTGTGAAMATRATCTTYATTCTTACTGTAAGTTTTATTATTCTTTCTGGGGTTATAAGTGTTTACCATTCAGTGTCCATATTGATATAGCTTGAAGAGGATATGAAAAATTATAGGCGTTTTAAGTTGATAGAGGGAAATGTTATAATAACGAACGACGTTGTTCCCCATATATTCGACTGTTAGTGAGACCGGAAACGAGCCGCAAGAGCCTCGAAAATAAATGGCAATTATATTTATTCTGACCTCTAAAATAAATGTCAAGTTTAGGGTACATTTTTGATTCTTGCATTTTTATGTTTACAAATAGTATGTTTCCAACAACCCACTGTCATCAGATTATCAATGTTACGTTAATTTAATAAAAAGTTCACTTATGCTGTTGCTCTTTCCATAACAATGAACATGCCCTCAGAAGTCATAACTCATAAGTATTTCACTTTTTCTTGGCGTATTTTAATTCGCTTGTCACAAAATGAACGCAAACTACAAACTGATAAATTGACGGGCCATTTACAAGACACTTGACGTCACAGCCAATATGTTCGCGTTTTGACGGTCCCTTTAAATATTTACATTTTTAATATTAAAAATACACCTTACGATCCATTTTTTCGAATTTATAACCTGTAACAGCTGTTTTGTGGATTAGATGCTACCTATTAATATGCAATTTAATAAAATATAAATACATGGCAAATACCCAATTTCCTGCAAAGTCCTGGGTGTCAAGTTGTTAGGCCTGCATGCTTTGTAGGGCTTCCATTTAGGTATAATTGCTCTTATTTCATTAGGTAACACTGGTGTTAAATGCATAGACTGCTTCACTGTATTTTGAAGTTTAAACTGCGCAGAATTTGTTTTAAGTTTACTAGCCAAGTTTTTCCTGATGTTTGCAAACACTGTATTGAAACTGGATGCAATCACTTTTTTATTGTGGGTGCTGTTTCCTTCATTTATAATTTTCGTTGGTAAAACCTTACTGCCTTTTTTGCTTAAGCAATCCTGCACTGCATTCCACATTCTTGCTTTATTTTCTTTGTTTTCTACCATTTTTCTTCTGTAGTATTATTTTTGAATATTAGAGATATAATATCGCGATACTTCTTGTAATATATTAGTTTGTCATTGGATGGGTTGCGAAGATATTGCTGCCATAGTTTATTTTTATGTGAAATGCACTCAAGTAAAGCTAATGTAACCACGGCTATCTCCCAATTATTTCTTGTTTTTATATGAGGAAGACCCATTTTGATATTTTTCTATTTTGTTCAGTATTGTTATAGTCCAAAGTTGGGTAAAATTTATCATATAGTAAAGAAAATATTTGACTTAATTGACTTTAATTTTCTAATACATGTCAATATATTATAAAAACGATCCAATTGTTTTATTTTTCAAAAGTACACTACTCTAGGAACTTTAAATACTTCGATACTTTAGGTATTTTCGATACTTTTGATACTTCGATACCTTTGAGTAGTATCGATACCTGTCTAATGGTATCGCCCAGCTCTACAGTGTATTGCCATCAACCACAGGATGGTTTTTTTTGTTTTATATATTTTTTTTATTGATCCTTATAGGTGAGAACCTAATACCTTGTCATTAGTGTAGGCTAGTAACATAAAAATAATTAATTAGAATGCTAAAACTTTATGTTTAATTATAGTAGTATATTTTTGGTTATAAATTCTTAATTACATGAAAAAGTTTGCAAAAAGAACTTACTAAAATGTAGAGAAAGGTTTTGTTCAACAGGTAAAAAAGTACTACAAAAATATATTTTAGCAAATACTGTGATAGTAATGAGAAAACCATATTATTAGAACA
>QCXZ01000003.1:46489264-46508706 GCA_025024175.1 Rhyzopertha dominica
AGCATAGACATGCATTTTAATACTACTAAATGTTTAAAAACCTCCATAGCGCATCAAAATATTTAAACGTGTAAATAGTTCCACAACCTTTGCATTCAAGGGATTACAAATGGACCGAGATTTATAGCAATTTTGGCATTTGCTGTAATAAATAATATGTAGTTTACATCTGTATTATCACTAATATGGCTTAAATTAATTTAACCATGGATTCCTGTTATGCCTGCTATATGTTTAATTAAATTTAAAACTTATTTCTTTATAGGCTACAAAACATTAATTACAAAACAGAAGAAGGAAATGGTTATCCGAGATCATCACATCCTCCGAATAAGTGTAATTTTTTTTAAACACTAAAGATATGCAAGTAAAATGGCTGTTTTTGTATTTCTACCTAACTATTCAAATACAGTACAAATTTGATAATCCAGACAGCCCTAACTCAGACACTGTGTCCTTAAAATTCTCTGGAGCAACTATGTGAACGAAGTTAATTAACCAAAAATTTCCATGTGTATATGCATATATTTGGGCACAAGGTGGATGCAAATACCTAAATGGGAAATGAAAACCTAAGGTCTAATTCCACATCTTTGGCATTTTTTTATAATTATTGTTATGTAATAATTACACATTATTATAATCAGTGTGTTTTTACTATCAATTATATAATTTCAGAGGTTTGATCAAGAACATCATTAAACAATTAAAAACACTGCATTCATAGTGGAATTAGGCAACAGTTATTAAATTTATTACTAAACATTATTTAAAAGCAGAAACACTTTTCATAGTGAATGATATGTAAATAAGTACAGTAGTTACATAGATACTTGTTAAACAATGTACTTTTCAAGCATTTTAAATCGGTATTGAGACCGACTGCTACCCATATAGCCTTATAACCTCCAGTTTTTAACAGTTATCAAATGTCATTTCACATATTTTGTAGGAACAGGGTGTTTCTCTGAATTATTGTATGTGTTGGGTCTTGATTTGATTTTGTAATAGATATCGACTTTAAAAACACTATTTGTTGAAATAAACATGTACAACAAATTAATCATGTTAGCCTTATAGTATTTAAAAAATATATTGTTTTTAATATGTGTATAATAAGATAAGATGTAATACTTGACTTCTCTTGGTAGGGATGCTGGCAAGTTTAGCTTAACCTATGAGGCTAGTATGACAAGACTGTTCAGAGAAGGTAGAACAGAGACTGTCAGACCATGTACTATCGAATCATCAGCATGGGTGAAGGCAATGGAGAATAAAGAAGCATCCTTAGAAGAAAGGATCAAGTTATTACGTATTGCTTGTGAACGCCATCAGGTAGGTGCACTGTCTATTACAATGAATTTACTATTTTCAGATAGTATCACAATTTACGTGAAAAATATTAGTTRTAATTAATCATGGTGTAAGATAAGTAGGTGATGCGGCAAGCCTGGCAATTGTGCTTTCAGTTCGCTAACGGGAATAGTTAGAGAGAGAAAGCAAAATCGGGCACAATAGTGTGGGCAGGAGGTCAGTAAAAAGGGATGATTTTTACCTTATTTACTGCAGTATTTACGACAGGGATCTACAGCACTCATTGTGCCTGTAATTTTTCAAAGCAATTTTGTATAAGTGTAAAAAATAAAATGGGATCAGAAAAAACAATTTATTGATACCATATAGTGACACGGATCATGTTAAACTCGCTTAGAAGGCATTTTGGTACAGCAAATAATGAAACGTTTTCATTACTTTTATCGTAACCGCTTTTACTGTTTGGCACTATACATTTTCTACCAATATTTCTAAGTAAAATCAGCGTTATGACCACCCCTCATTCACTTTCACTATAAAATGATCTGACCATTAAGTTTTTTTTTTCAGCGCTTTAACTTTCACCACCTTGTCTTACAATTCCATCTCTCTTGCATTAGCAATTTGGCGACAAGATGGAACCTTTGGCTAACATAGCTTATTGCATCACTTACTTGTCTTACACCATGGTTCTAATGTAATATGGGGATGCCTTCAAAACTAATGAGCAGCTTCCTTGTCTGTTACTTTGGTAATTTAACTTTTAGCAGTAAAAATTTCTCCTTCTATTTTTCCACAGGCGGCTTATCAAGATGCAATGTGTGGAAAAGGCATTGACAGACATCTTTTCTGCCTTTATGTCGTTTCGAAATATTTGGAGGTGGAATCACCATTCTTTAAATGAAGTGCTGAGTGAACCTTGGCGCTTGTCTACCTCTCAGACGCCACATGGCCAAACAGGGCGTATGGATCTCATCAAACATCCAAACTGCATATCCGCAGGTGGTGGTTTCGGACCAGTGGCGGATGACGGTTATGGAGTTTCGTAACATTGTAGCAGGTGAAAACATGCTATTCTTCCACATATCAAACAAGAAGAGCAGTAGGGCAAACGGTATGATACTACTTCTTAACAGTGTAGATAAATATTGCTTGTAACTATATTAAAGTCTTTTTGGAACCACAATGTACTAGCTTTTGTTATTTAAACATTCTTTTTTTTCAGGACTGTCACCGATTTGCACGTGGGATAGAGAAGGCTTTGGCTGACATGAGGACAATGTTTGAAAAATATAATACTGCTAACAGAAATGAGTGCTTTCTAATTTTCTTAATTGTTTAATGTTGTGGGAGTTGTTATTAGCATTGGACATAATAAAGATTTTATTGTGTTTGTAAACTTTATTGTTTCACTTCTATACATATTGAATTATTCAAGATTGGTGTTTGTGGTCCTATACCTTTTTAAATGGCACAAAAAACTAATATACAGGGTGAGTTTTTTCAATGACCAGGGGTCTCAAAAACTAGCAGAGCTAGAAGGAAGGTTTAATGGGGAAAGATTCGCACGTTTTGTTGACCTAACTCAATGCATGTTTTGGATTTTAAAGAGTTCAGGGCTTACTAGATATTTTGAAAAAACAAAAATTTTGAGTATTTCTTTAAATCCGTTTATCTCATTTATTTTGTGTTACAAAAAAATGTAACTACAAAAGTTGTACATAATTTTACTCTTAATAAAATGATGAAGTCCAGTTTTTTACGCATTTTGTCATTTTTGAGATAGGTATGACATAAACTTGTGTTTTTTAAATGAAAATTACAGTTGGCTATGGATTCATAAACTCGGCGATTTTTTTACCTATTCAACGATATAACATTCACTATAGTTATTTTGAAAAATATCGGAGTTATGGCCAATTTTCTGTATTTTTTGTTTGTTTTTTAAATAGTTAGCCATGAAATACACTGTTTTTGTTTTCATAAAAATTCACATTTCAAAAATAAATTAAAATAACTTATTTAACAGTTATCATAACAAGACAATGCAAACACAACACAAAAAAAATTAAAATATGAATTACTACAATAGGTGTTCAAACAATCCTCTATTATTTTACATGCATAAAATGCATCTTTTTCAAATTGAGTAAGTTGCCTTCCTAATAGTACGTCTGTCAATTGTAGCAAAAAGCCATCAACTGTTTCATACTTCCTTAGGTACACTTTGGTTTTTATTTATGCCCATAAAAAGAAATCTGGAGAACGGGGCAGCCAGGCAACAGGTCCTTTTCTTTCTATCCACGTGTACACTTGGTCAAAATAATTCCTTACTTGCACTGTATTATGAGGAGGTGCACCATCGTGTTGGAACAACTACATTGTGATCCGCACCGCACCGCAAGTTTATATGTTAAAGGATTTCTTCAAAATCATATTGTAAAAAATTAATGTAGCGTTCACCATTTAAAGAATGGTCAAAGATGTACGGATCTAGAATGTGAACCCAATTATACCTCATCAAATATTGTTTGCTGCACATTGCAACGGTTTTCTTGTGCCCAGAGATGTTCATTATGTTGGTTAAAAATATTGCAGTTTGTTAATTTTGTTTCACCTGACAAGTAATTAAAAAAAAACTGTGGGTGTTCTGAGCACGTTTCTATACCAGTTACAAAACTCCAGACGCTGATCTTCATCTCCAGCATGTCATGTTTGGCTAATTGCAAGCTTGTAGAGGTGAAATCTATGTAATTTCAATGTTTTAACAACAGGGCTTTGTGAAGTGCCAGTATTTAAAAGCAATTTCACAGATCGAACATGACAGATTTATGTTTACACTTGCTAAAATGTTTATTTGTGTAGGTCTGTCTAAGCAATGTTTTCCTCAAAGACAGCATTCAATTCATATAGTTACTGTTGGAAAATGAAAATCTATTATACAAATTTTTGTATAAAAAAATCTAATTAAGTTTGATATTAAAAAACAATCTATATCACATTATCAAGAACTTCTTGAACATTATTATTATTTAAAACATATTTTTCGAAAATATCAAATAAATCTGGGAAATGGGTGAACACGATAACTGGACCAACGTTACATTAGTATAATACATTCATCATAAACAAGGCCAAATGTATACAAGTACATTTTTGGCTAGTGTTTTTTGTAACAGATTTGTACAGGAATTTTATTTGCATAATGCTTACAAGATTTATTCAGATGATCAGATCTTTCTAACTTATGAATTTACTCATAAAATTTTGCACCTTTGTCTATTTGCAGAACAGAATCAAATAAAAATGTTAAGAGTAGGGATACCCATTGCGCCCATCTTTGAAGTGTTGCAATAGGTCAATAGGTATAAGCATTCGAAAATGTAATAAAACAGACATCTTCAGATAAAAGAAAGTAGGCAAAGATTCTAAGCAAAATATTTAGTATATATATTATTTTTTCTTGCTGGTATTTCTCCAAGATATGTGATATTGTTAATTTTATTACAGCAACATTTAGTATTCAATAGTTTCAAAGTTTTTACATAAAATTATCTACGACTTCTAGAGCTGAAAATCAAAGTTAAAATGGTTTAGTAGGTACTAGAAATAAGTTACTCAACAAAAAATAGATTATGTGATTATAGCATTTTCTTAAAAAGGTCTCCGGAAATAGAAGGGTTGTGTCAGAATGTGTTTTCAAAATTTAGCATTTTTGGACGAACTGATCACAAATTAGTTTCAATATTCTTATACATTAGGTATCATACTACATGTCCTTTATAGGCTTAATCCAAATCTGACATGCACCATCCTACTTGGCACCAAAAATCATGTTCAAAAACATCCATGAAGCAGTCAATTTCTTTACACCTTTATATACCTACCATGATGCATTTCCGTTGTGGTCTTAATCAGCATCCCACAACACCCATGAAATAAAATGGTGTTTTTGCACCATTAAGTAAGTACCACCTTTAGGTATCATGATGCATGTCCGTTATAGTATTGATCCAAATCTGACATGTACCTATGGTTATATACAGCATCAAAAAATCCCATTGAACATCCATGCAAAAATTGAATTTCTTCACCTTAAGGTATCATGGTGTCTGATGCAACCTTTATCAAAATTTGATATATCACATTCAACACCTTTGAAGCAATATATCAAATTTTATATGAAAAATGCGCATTTTGACCATAGGACTCTATCTCACAAAAATCATTTGGGAATGCCTACAGTTCATAACAATGGTTTTCAAACTTATTTGACTGGCAGCCTCCTTTCCAGAAAAAATATCAGCGCACCCTGGAAATTACCTTTTTTCAAATTTTAATGGCAGCTAAACAGAAAGAGAAATAATGTATTAATGCTTCTTTTTTTCGTAAAACACAGTAAAGAAAGCTGTAAATTGGAAACACTGAAGTTTGAAATTATAAAACTATTAATTGAACTCAATAGAAAGGTAATACAAAAAAAGTTAAATCATAATTCGAAATCATCTTAATGAGAAGGATAATACTGTTTTGCTGCTACCAATTTAATAATCCTGGCTCTATTTTGGTCAGGAGTAATTCTAAATCCCCGCGATTGACAATTTGCAGTTTTTTTTTTATTCACATATTCAACGCCCCCAAATGCATCTGTGGCCATCTCTGCCCCCCTGGATCGCTACAGCGCCCACTTGGGAACACTGGTCCATAAGCTACCTAGCGAAGACCCAAGGTCAATCCAGTGCTTAGCAAACAATCATATAAGCACTCCCACATTGAGTGAGTTGCCATGCCCTCGACGTTGATCAATGCTAACAGACAATAGACAATATAAGATGTTTAAATTTGTTTTATTAGAATTTGCTCAAATAGTTTTTAAATTAAAACAATCATTACAGCAGATTAAGAAATTATTTGCTACCTCTTACATAGTATACTATTATAGTCGATTACAGTAGTCACCCTCACAATGGACCATACTCTAACTCACAGTCAACTATAGCAAAAGACTTAAAAAATCATGTTGTAGGCAATTGAAAATTCAATAAGCTTCTCCTTCTTCGTAATCATCATAATTACGGCTCCCGTTTGTGTTATCTGGGTCATACTTTTGCTCATCTTCTTCCTCATATTTGACCCGAGATTGATCATACGGTTGAGACTGGTATGAAGAGTAATCTGGATAGTCTAGAAAAATATTACAAAACAAATGTAGTTAAAGAAGAAGAATGATTAATGTGGTTAGTATGTTCAAATAAAATTCAGTTAAGCTAGGAACAACAGTAATTATAAAATATATAAATAATAATAATAATAATATATAAAATATAAAAAATAAATATAAAAGAAATGCACAGAGTATAAAAATATGAATGTAAGTTTAATAAGAATTCAAAATTCCATTAGTCTATTTTTAAACTAAGAGGAGCGATTTTAATTTGGTGCAATTAAAGGCCAGTTTAAATTGCTTAGGAATGTTTAATTTTAATTACTATGTTAAGGAAATTGCAGCCGTGGAGAGGTAAATAAAAAGAGTACTCTTTTGAGGGTGTCAAGGTTTCGAAATATTTCATTGGTCCTCCAGGACAACAAAAAATCAATAAGTTGCCCAAGAGCCAGGTACACAGTAAAGTTACTTACATCAAAATGAGTTTTTTCCATGGAATGGAACACCAGGCGGTGATTTAGGTTTTATTTGAAACTCTATTTACAAGTAGTCTGCTTAACTGCACAGTTTAAAACTCACTTACATGTAAACATTTTTGCTGTATATCTGGCTGTGGGGTAACTAGTTCTGGGAAAAAAATAAAACTTTTCAAAAGCTTGGAACCCAAAAAGAGTACTATGTTTATTAGCTCTCCATGGCTGCTAGCCTGTAACAATAGTAACTATTCAACCAGAGCCATCTATCCCTTGCTTTTCGACATTTAATTTTGCTGTTAATAAATTTATTTTATGTTTGGCGCTTCCTTTAATGTTTTCGTATAATAGCAAATGAATTAGTACTTATTAAAACTAAACAACTAACTACGCTTTTATGAATGGTTTTTTGATTTTTCAATGGATGTGGTTGAGACTGGGGCAGGCTACAMTAAGACAGAGGTTTCATCACCTCTAAACAATGAGCAGCTGAACATTGACATTTATCAATGCCAGAAAAACAGGCAATAATAAACATGTACAAAATATCCTAAATTATGAAACAAACTGTTACAATTTATAGGTGTTGAAAAACAAAACAGTGTCACATGACTTGGAATAACTGAAAACTTTAATGAAGCATAACACAATTCTGTAAAATTTATAGGACACAGCTAAAAAAAATGAAATCTTCACTATGGACAAAGTAATAACTAAATTAAAATGTCATCAATATAATYGTAATTTATGAAAATAATTATTTTCCAATAACAATAGAAAACTAAATAAAGCAAACTAATTATCATCTGCAGATATTTCAGCTGAAGTTGTAATAGTGTATTGATGGAATGATTATGTTATGACACAGATTCGATTGTTTAAAATTTATTAAAAAGTTTAGCAGTGAAAATAAATCGATTACTTATTTATATGAGGACTATATAAACGACAAGGTATGATGTGATACTGGGATTGAAGGTAAACAAACACAAATGGCTTTGGGTAAATTTTTTACAAATCGGATTAATACCTGCGTCCAGTTTATTACTTAATCCTTCTGGAAATTCTGAGAAACTTCTAAATTGCAATTTACATAGATCTGTCCTAAGGATATGTGACATGCACGGTTAGTTGCTGTTTAGTATTGCCAAGTGGTAGCAAAGCTAAACAAAAATAAGTAAGAGAGAATGTTTAAGTCTGGTGGAGAAGTTGAAAGTGCTAGAAAGTGCATTTGGACCACTCTTTCAAGAAAAAACTCTTGAGTATATTAAATCTCTAGGACACTCAGATTTAAATGCCAGTGTGAGATGGCTAGAAATTAAAAAAACAGACATGGGATGCACCAAAAATTTATTTCTGGTGAAAGTGCAAATATTAGTAGAGAAGATTGTGACAAGTGAAGACCAAACCTGTTGAAAAAAATTTTAGACTTATAAGCCAAACAATATCTTCAATGCAGACGAATCTGGGTTATTCTTCAAATGTTTACCTGACATGACATCAATATTTAAAGGTTATAAATGTTTTGGCGATTAAAGAAAGAATAACAGTAATGGCTGGGGCGAATATGACAGGAACCAAAAAGTTACCACTGTTGATTACTGGAAGAAGTAAAAAAACTGAGGTGTTTTAGAGGAGTTAAATCGTTAAGAGGTGTAATACAAGTGACATAAGAAAGTTTATGAATGACTATTAAAACTCTGCAAACGTTTGATGAAAGAGCGACACAAGATAGTTCTTGTTTTCGACAACGTCCGCCGAATATGAAGTCGCAGGTGTAACCAGTGGAACAGAGCATCATAAAAATCTCAAAACTCATTATTGAAAACAAATTTTACGTAGAATTATTCAAAGTGCCAAAGGTAAAGATGATAAAGTTGAGGTTTCCGTTAACTTGTGAGAGTTTATCTCAATAGTTGGCAGAAGTGTGGGATGTTGATGGGTATGAAGAAAATAAAAACTGATTTGCCAAAGTTAAGTTTTCAGAAATAGCAGATGACTGACATGTAGAGAAAGAGGTACAGCTTTCTAAATTACGTAAGTTTGGCAACGAACTGGCAGCAATAAAAACAACGAAGATTCGAATTCTGAAGAGGACAGGAATAAAGAACAAGTTGTAAGCCTGCCGAGGCATTTGATACTATTCACAGTAAATTTTCTATTTATCATAGTCACAATAAACTAAAAGCTTGATTTTGTTAATGAAGTCAAATTCATAACTACTTCCAAAATGGTGTTTTTTTTTTCTGGAAACTTCAGCGGTTGTAAATGTGTTTCTCAATCACTTGGTTTAGTTTTAAAAGAAAGCTGTCACATTTTTAGGTCATACCGTGTGCTTCTGCATTAATACTAGAGTACCTTTGCTTTTTGCTTATAAAAAGTGCAGAGGTAAAAATGTTTAACCCTTACATAACTTGTTTTGCAAACTGAATTTTGCAAGACATACATATGCATAAAACTGAATAACCAGACAAAACGATTAATAAGCACAAAAATTTTTTTACCATCCATTGGCTCTTCCTTGATCCTGACCTCGCCACCATCGTCCGTTTTGATATATTCCAATCTTTCACCTCTCTCCCTTTCTTTTCTTTCTTTCCTCTCTCTCTTCCTTTCCCTGTCACGATCACGATCACGTGATCTCGTTCTCCTCCTCTTTCTCTCCTTCTCCCTGTCTCGATCTCTCGATCTACCATCAACATCCTCGAGATCCAGGTCCCTGATCCTGTCCCTGCTCCTCCTCCTTTTCTCCTTGCGAGGTGACCTACTCCTGCTCCTTTTCCTGCGTTCTCTGGAACGCGATCGTCGTCGTTCATAGGTGCTGATGCGGTCACGCTCGCGATCACGACCCCCGCCACGTTCCTCACGTTCACGCTCGAGACGGTAGCGTTCACGTTCGCGCTCGTTATCTTCACGACCAGAGTGCTTGATGTTGACGTCGGGTCCTCCTCTGCGAGTACCACCTAGACCTCCTCCTGAACATGCAGATTAATTTGTTTAAAGACGTCAATGTGTATGTTCGATGTTCAACATAAATTTGCTTTTTTTTTGTAATTCGAATATGAAAACGTAACATATTCACGCTGCATATCTTTGAAAACTAACACTTTTCTCACTTTCAACTTTTAAAAAAGAGGAAAAGCAGTATCGATACTACTCAAAAGTATCGAAACTAGCGAAAGTATTGAAGTATCGAAGGTATCCAAATGTAAGAAGTATCGAAGTATTGAAAGTTATTTGCTCTTATTCCAGTGAAATTCCATTATATTCAATGGGGTTTTATTTGGAAAAGTTCAAATGGCCTGGCCAAAATCATTTTAAAAAGAAATTCGAAAATAATGGTCCTGGATTTTCAAATATGGCATAAAAAAATTGCAACCCACAGATGACACCACAACAGAAAGATGTGGGAACGGTACATTAACAATGGACTTTTCTTTCTATTTTAAGTTATTCCATACTGCAGGTACAGTATGAAACATGGGAATCACCAGATTTTTGTATTTGTAATTCCAGCGGCGCAACAAGTCCCTTGGAGTGCTCCATGACTGAAACGGAACGGCTTGTAACGCTACTGATAAGCAACGCTTTTTTCCTTTCACACTTTACATAGGTACTTCTCTTGCTTTAAATAAATTCAATATTTCTATACTTTCAATACTTTTGATGCCCCTAATAAACTGAATATTGCAATAGTTCCGATTCTTCTTACACTTTTTTTGATACATATTTTCCTTACTTTAAATTATCTCAATAACTTGATATCTTCAATACATTTGATACTTTCAATACTTCAGATACTTTTAAATACTTTCGATACTTTTGAGTACTTTCGATTCTTTTGAATACCTTCAGTACTTACTACTTGAATACCATGACTAGGTGGTATCGATACTTGAACAAAGGTATTGATACTTTAATTAAATAATGATACTTTGCCTTAGTGTAGGTACCCAATGAAGCATCATAGTTGACTTATGATTCGGAACTTCCGATTTTATAATACAGGTGCATGCTATGAACAGATCTCAATCTGCAGTCAACATGTTTTGAGAAGAATTTGCAATAAAGGTCTGCAATCCAAACTTACGACTGGTTAAAAATTATCACTGGGTTTATTTCAGTTGACACTTTAATATGTCCGTGCAAAGCAATATAATGGAGTTTGTAACTGAATTCATTGACTCTGTAGAAACTTAAGACAGCCTTATTCCAAAAAATACAAAAATAAAGCATATAAAATGTTACCGAATGCTTACAAAAACACACGCCTATACCTTTTCCTAGAGGTTTTATTTAGAGGTAATGACAAGTTTCTGGGTTTGAGGTGAAATAAATGCATAAAATTTCAAAATTTTGTCTAGTTACCAAATGTTTCAATATTAAAACCAATCGTTCTGAAACAGCATTCATTGTGGTATTTTTCTTGGAAATGTATGGTTCTACTAATTCTAGAAGTTAACAAAAACATATTCCTTTCAGACAATCTATAAATTTTCATACATAACATAATTGTAACAGCTAGACCTTCACCCAATAAGTTATATTTTTTTTTGTCACAGGTAACTAAGATAATCAGAAGGTGTGCTGCAAATTTTTCTTTTCTGTCTGTTATTGTGTTTTTTATGAATACAATCAGAACACAAAAAATGAGATCATCAGTCCACATTAAACAATCTTGGAACTGCAAACCGACTGTATGTTAATGGGTGCCTTCAGAGGCTATACTTTTGGTCCCTGGAGCTTTTCCCCTATGTCTTCAGTTGTGTTCATGTGAATTAAGTAGAATAAACATTCAAGTGGTAATGATCCTTCTGAATAACAACAAATTAACTAAATCAACTATCTGTTTCTGATCTTAATAGTTTTGATTGTGCCATGAATTAATAAAACAGGGGAAAAGGTGCTGGGATCAAGTATATTATATTAGGGCCTAAAATAATTAGATAAAGAAAGAGTGAAATAACATGAACGTTAAAAACCTATAAATCATATGAAAACATTTAACAGCAACAACAACTTTCTTATTAGATAGGACTATAAAACAAATGTACTTTCAAACAAGACCTCAAAGCTAGAATTTATAAATACATAAAGATTACAAATGACTAAAAAGTTAAAAGTTATGAACATTTACAAAATTTGACCAACTTTATTATCAGACATTAATGTGAGTTTTGTTGCTGAATTATTGTTCATGTTTATTCCTTCAAGTTAGTTTGTGAATAGCAATATTAAAACAACAAATGACAATAATTTGGTAATCATTATAGCAGTGATGACGGAATTTAAGTACAAACGTAACAGGCATTCACAAAAAAAAAAACGGGTTAAGTAAGCCGGTGATGGTTTACACCATCATGATATAGGTCACAGTGCTGGTACAACAAACTGAACTGTCATGACTGTTACTTGTGCACATTGTCAACATTGTGGTTATTCATAGGGTATTCACAACAAAAAAAAAATTATATTGTAATCTCCAAACTGCAATTTTCCAGTACTGATAATTACTTAAATACCCTACAATTTCAATGCAAATGTTGATATCCGGTACATCTTAGAAATAAAGTGTTTTTACTCAAACTTTTCTTTGAATCAAGCAGTTTACAAAAAAAAATAACTTAAACCATAATATAAAATGATATATCTTATTGAGTTGTCAATTGCATATTACTGGATACTAATACTTGTAAGTTAATTGAATAAAAACTAAATAGAATTCGAAACGTATGCAAATGAACAACATAAAACAAAATTACAATATCACAATAAATATTTTTTTTTACATGTATGTATGATGACTTACCCAGTCTTCTTGGTGGCCAACCTTTAAACTGTACGTGCTCTTTCCACATCAACTAAAACCCGTCGACCATCAATTTTCTTACCGTCTGCATGTTTGTATGCAGCTGCAAGAAATCGTTGATATTGTAGATCCAAATTAATGAAATTAAACTTAAAGAAGTCCCCACATACTGTACAAAAGTAGTACTCTCATATAAATGTTATAAGGTACCGTACAACATAGGAATTTTATGAATAAAAATGTAAAAAATGAGTTTGTCCTAGCGTAATATAAAAGTACTTTGGTGAATAAAATTTAAAAAGTGTAGATGTCATTTTATGTAACTGCATTATACTGTATATGGGGATTGAACATCTACAAGTGTTACCTTTTTGTACATGTTAACTGGCCAAGTGCAAAAAAGGTATATATATTAAATTTTGTATTAAATTCTGAAATACCATATTTTTGCACGTAACTATTCACGAGATTTTTAATAGGTATAAATGAAATATACCTACCCAGTTACTTACGGAATGTTATGGCAATAACGAAAAAGTAGAAAACAATAAACTATGCTTGCTCTCTGCAGATGAATCCATATAGGAATTACCTGGTGCGCAACTACTTACACAGCGCAACACTCTTAAAAAACTAATCTTTGGGATACTATTGAAACTTAAAATATATTCAAAAAATGAACTCTAACACTTATCGGAAACTTTTAAACCCCAACAAACAGAATTATTATTTGTATGCAGGGTTCTTACCACACATACAAACCTATATAGCCAGCAAAAAGCGGTAGTTTTGGGGGAAAACGGCACTAGTTGCCTGCAGCTCGGACTGTATAAAAAAATAGAAAATGCTGTATTAATGTCATCTTTGTACAGAACACATTATCGGAGGAGGTTGCTGGCTACATAAACTAACAAAATTATGTTGCTAGTTTGAACAAGTGATTGGTGGTGCAGAATCAAAGAGACCTAGATAAAAGCAACCATCACTTATATTAACATGTAGGAAGCTGAATTTATACATAATCTACAAGTGTCAACTAAATTTTGCAAACTAATATATTGATGCCAATATATATAAATTCAACTGTCCACGGATGAATATAAGTGTAATTTTCTTAAATGACCTAACTTAAATGTAACAGCAACAAGTTAAAGAAACATATGAGCCACCTTATACCATAAATTCTTGTTGAATTAATATATGGTTTGGCTACACGTTTCTTTAAAATTCAAAAAGTCACTGTAAAAGGCCTCATACTTACCAAATGAAGCTTGACAGTGACTACATGAATGTAAAAAATAACAGATGAAAAGTTCATGTGGCTCAGAGAGAACTACTTACAATGCATGTCCCTCTCGTGCTCATATTCGATGAATGCATATCCCCGAGGTTTACCATTAATGGTATTATGGATCAGTACAATCTAAAAATAACATTACAATAATTAGATCAACGACATGTAATGCACATTGCTTTATAATTTAATTTGTAACAATAATAATAAACTTTCCTTGGTTATGAAATAACCTGCACTGTGCTAATTAGGCTTTTTAAGATTACGTCATCCAATATGGCGTCCAGGGGGCAAAAAGCGCACGCATGGGTCCGCGCCTGCGAAACCCTGGAAACGGACGCGTGGCTGATAAGAGTTGGGTCCTTCATGACCAAGTCGTTCAAATTGAATGACTCATGCCTTGATTTTGGCTCACAGCTAATGAATCAGCGTCGTTCGTGCGTCGTACATGGTTAACGGCTGACGACAGCACACGACGAGAACACAGCATGAGAGCATATTTATATGCTGTGGCAAGACAGGAGAACACCGCTGTCACTTTCAATTCACGATCCATATGTCTTTAAGCAGGTCTAAACAACTCGGTAACTCGTTCTCAGTAATGATTTTTTAACGACTTGAATGATCCGAATCTACGCGATTGATTGAACGATTTGAATTGAATCGAATGTCCCAGCTCTAGTGACTGACGTTGGCATTAAGTAATGGGGTTTCTATGGCAGCACGCTAGAAGCTGCATCGTTTTGAAATTTGCCCCCTGGCAGTCGCTCAAAAGTCACGTGTTCTAAAAAGCCTAATAGGTATATTGATGTCAGCTGGTCCTGGTTTCAGGTTGACAATTTACAAGTAGAAAAGCAAATACAGTATCCTCATGACTTTATGAAAAARTTTGTAACATCTTGGTAATGGTAAAAAAAACTCGTAACTGAGTACTGAGTTACATTGCGGTTTCCGTAAACTACTTTATCTTGATAACTTTGATTTCAACCTCCACTGAAATACCCGCGCCTAAAAAAGCTTGGTTATAATGGTTTGATCTGAGGTTAATACTGTGATCAATTGATATGAGGTTAACAACACGATCAATTGATCTGTGTTTTATGCAACTGGCCCTAAATACATCAAAAATTGCTAGCTAAATAAACAAACACATAAATTGATTAGACACTAAGCAAGCATGTGACACACCACATCATACAGAAGAAAACCACGCTTCATAAAGCAGTTCCTTATATAAATAGATTTTTCAAAAACTAGACATGACCGCAAAGAATGGATTTCAGATTTGTGTTCATTAGGTCATTTTCTAAGTGTAAAATATCAGAACAACCGTTGTTTTACCAGTATTCTAAATAATTACAAGCAACTAAGAAAACAGTATGTCGGCAACAGAAATGAGTTTCAGCTATGACCAAGAATTTAAACTACTTAACAATTAATTGTCCCTTGTTATGCAACTCAAAAAGTCAGTGGAACAATTTCGAGAAAATAAAACAAGGTTTCTATCTACCTGGTTTTACATACACACAGTCTATAATATAGAAAGCATGTGAACAAGCCAGGCTGTTTAAAGATAATGAAATCATAGTGCCTTACCTTTTTTATAGGTCCGTAAACTTCGAATTCTCTTCGTAGCTTTGACTCAGATGTGTCATAGTTCTATAAATTTAGTGTATGTAAAATAATAAATGGCAGATTTAAACACACAGTACTTACAATTCTAGCAACGAAAAGGGTTTTGAAAGGATCACCAGTTACATTGGGTTGAGAGTTTGGATCCCAAACTGCTATTTCCTGTTCTAATTTGTAAGCAACCTGTTCGGCTCTTTCCCTTCGACGCCTTTCAATTCTTTCTTCRRTAGTCTCTACCCTAYTAGGTGGAGGTGTGTCTTTAGGATCCTAAAATGTTAAGATTATCAACACTTTCCATAAAMCAGTAATTGATACCTTACTTCGAATTCTGCGAGGAACGACCCTACGCCTATATATCCCCTGTTTTTCTTCTCATGGGGTAACTTGCTGGCCGGTGGTAAATAGGGAATCGGATCTCTTGGTGCAAATAGCGCCAGTAAATTTGGGGGCAAATATTGAGTCATTGTCGAAGGACACTAACACAACCCTATTATCCAAATCAATGGCAAAAAAGACAACACATAACTTCAAAGTTCTCACAATCACAGATAACCAACCAATAGGTCCGCTACGTATTTAGTCATTTAGTCGGAGAACATGCTACCACGATACATYCATGCTACCATGTCTACGCACGGCAATTGGCACTTGAACAAAATGGCTTCCTTCTGTTTCAGCTTCAGCGTTTCGTTTCAGCAGTTAATTTACCAATTACCATGGCCGGTGTTGCCATGTGAATTACAAACTTCAAAGAATTTATTTTATATTCTGCTGGAGGTACTACCGAATAGTTATTAAGTTATTATTATTAAGAACGCAGTCTTCAACACAAATTGCCGATGTCATTTTGCGCCATCTGTATGCCAAGTGCACTGATCTCTAAATAACTAAATGTCGCTTACATACCAAAATGCATATAAATTATTTGTGATAGATTTACGCCACTTTAGCGCCTACCCGCTGGTCCTTGTACTACAATTTTGACAAAGGTTCGCTTCTGCGGTAAATATAATGTTAATGATTGACGGTTAAAATCGTGAACTCATCATCTGTCTGCAGATTTCCAAAAGATGATCGTTGTAGTGTTTGAGTAAGAAACATGTACCGTACAAACTGGATGTTAACGTTTACTCATAACCATATTATATAGTTAAGGATCTAACCTAAAATTTGAACGCGCCGTTAAATTAATAGTACGAGTGCCAGCGGCATGGTGGCTACTGATGACAGTTTTGAATGACTTATGCGACATCCAGTTAATTAGAGACCAGTGGCCAAGTGCCGCTAAACTATTTTAAGCGGCGAGATAATAAAATGAGAACCAACTATTCTTATTCTTTGCAGAATAGGACCACTCAATAATAGTTATTATTACTGAACCAAAATAATACGTTTGATTATTTTTTGACGTTTCTAAAAACCAACAGAAAGTTTTAATTTCATTCCACGTGCCATTCAGCACATTATTATACTGGCAATAACCACAAGAGCTTATCACTATAATAATTTGTAAGTACCAGAGTAAGTACTTTGCACTCTTGTTGAATATCTATAGGTAGGTATCATCTTATTTGGGCATCTAGGTATTTTGGCCAAGAAGACCTGTGCAATCATGGCTAAGCATTGATAAGTTATAGCTTGTAACAGAAGCAAAGGAAACTATCATGACATAGGATACCTACCATTCCTTTTCGATTTTTCAACATGTCCAAAGAAAGAGTCACAAATTTAACGTAAATTAATTATTCAGTAAGCAAATTTTTCCTAATTGCCTTTAGAAGCTGAAGAAGATCCAACAGAAGAATGACAGTATACCATCTCATTATTTAATTACATCATAACGTAATTCCTCTTTCTAAAAGAGGACCATTTTTGTAGCATGACAGATGACAAAGTTCGTTATCCTTTTACAGTGAGGTGTAAACATATACCTAGAGTGAGAAAGGTGGTAGAAGGGGTAATAGGTCGTGTTTTCGCCTGGGCGCCATATTGGAAATAGTAAAAGTATACTATATAAACAGGGTGAAATGACGGGTTGCCTGCAAACAGGCGTTACGGGAAATAAATCTTAATACTTTCGTGTTTTTTTTTCGTGGATATTCGTATTTGAGTACCTCAGGCTGTAAACACTTAAATATAAACAAACAACAAATGTAATGCTCACAGTTATTTATATTCAAAACAAGTTCATTCTGTACGTATTTACTAAAAACATCAATATATACATATATACTCACATGTATACAGTACACCATACGTTTTATTTAAGAAAAAGTCTATATGCATACTTCTCAATAGTAACCTGTAAACTGTATAAAATTTTAGCCGTTTTACATGGATAACCCTTTTGAAGGGAAAAATAAATAAGTTATTGCACAAAGAATATCTATACATATACCTACTTCTTGTCTGAAGAAACACAATATGGTTATTATATTTTGAACAAGAAGCCGTTGTTATAAAAAAGATTCCTCATTGTAAAAAAAGTTGTCATCGCAGTTTTACTTTATTTAACTAGTATACCCGATGTACATACTTACTTGAAAGTCATATTACAAAACTATTCTTTCCATTAATTTTAATTGAGACAATGTCAGCATTTCAACTGCCAAATGGCCTTAAGTGGCTCAACTATAAGTGCCAATAAAACTAAAATAATTTATTTAACATCATATAAACCTATAGGAAACTGATGTGGTAAGATGTTATTTACATTTTTATATTCAATATTGCTAGAAGTAGATTATTTAAATTCTTGCAAATAGAACCCTCTTGTGGAGTTGTGTTAGCTGATATTTCACTTATCTAAAAAAATTATCACGAACTGTCAATAAACATGTTTGAATAAAAAAAGAAGCTGCACTACGTTCAAGCCTCATACCTGTAATACAAGCAAGTTTGCCTACCTGTACAATGTATATACTATGCATTAAACCGTATATTTTATATAGGTACCCATCATGCATTTGGTAAATATGTATTATATTACATGCACTTTAAATACTTACCCCAGTACTTATATCCTGAAAATTTAATTAAAAGCTATCTGAATAGTCAAACGCTATATAAGCATTTACATGCAAAGCATAATACCCATGTAACTATATATTAAAAAAATAAATAAAATTTGTTCTTCTGAAAAAAAAATTGTCTTCTTCTTTGTAATAATGTTCCTTGATATCAATCAATGGTAATAATTCTTTAGACATATCACCTCTTTATCAAGAAATAATGTAGGGCATGAGTTTGGTTTTAAACGAACAGTTTGCCCAGTTCTATCAAAACATTTTTCATCAAAATGAGCTGAACAGATCTGATATCCCTTCTTAGACAAAATGGAAGCTTCATTTTCACCCAAGTTTTTAAGCCACTGTTGGAATAGTTCTGGCTGTGATTGTGGCAGTCTTAAATAAGATCAAAATTAGATAGGTATATTACAGATTTATCAAGTTAGCGTATCTCCTACCGATGAAAACTTCTGTTAGGGTCGACAGCTTTACAATTTCTCACGTAACAGTATTTTTTAACTCTCATCGCTGTAGTACTGAACGCTGAATAAATTATGAATCGCAAAACACCAATAAACAATACAGACAAACCAATAAACTTATAAAAGTTGTATTTTAACTAAAATTTCTGTACGCAATATGAATACATCACTGCATATACGGTTGCATAACTTTCAGTCATTTTTAGAATCACTATTTCCAATATGGCGTCCATGTAAAAACAATATGGCGGAGGGTTTTCTCACTC
>QCXZ01000003.1:46508806-46527126 GCA_025024175.1 Rhyzopertha dominica
TTCGCAAAATTTGTCATTAAATAATTTATTTGTACGTATTATTTGAGTAATGAGCAGTAATTAACATATTAAGGCCCGGTTACACAAACGTGGATCAATTTGATGCGGTGTTAACTTTGGATTAAACRATGGCAACACCAATAAGAACACTTCAAATTCGTTGTTACCGTGGTTTGATCCGAGATTAKCKCCGCGATCAAATTGATTCGATTTGTGCAATTGGGCCTAACAGTTATAKAATTGTGAACAGACATATTGCCAGTTGACATAGTTGATTTTCTTATGCCAGTTTACCACCAAACCAACTAGTTGAGCTGCAGTTTTGTTGCTGTTCTTAAAAACAAAAACTCCTTTTAATAAGAAGAATAGGTTGCAGTTCTGTTTTTGTTTTTGTCATTTAAACCAGAAAAAACAGTTGTAGTTTTGTTCTTCAGATCGAGTTGTTTGTCAGACGAAGGAGGAAGTAGGTAGTTCTTATTCTTATTTATTTATAAAATAAATATGTTTAGTAAGGAACATATTATCATGTAAGGTTGGCTGTTATACATCATTTCAAAAAAAGAAGAAAATCATATACACCCATGTGTTTCTTTCCATATATGCTTCAACTAGATTATTGACTTCTTTATCGGATGTTTGCTTAAAAAGAAAATGTTGTTTTAAATAATAACAGTAATGAAATACTTTTACTATTGTGAAAACATAAAAAACAGTACTGTTGTGTAGGTCAGGTAATAGAGAATGTCCATTGTAAGATATGCCATACAAGATGACCAAGAACAAGTCATTATCGTGCAACTGAATAAAATACACATTGCGTTTTTTCTTTGTAAAGGTTTTTGCTGATTTCTTGTCATATGTCTGTGCCAGTTTGTTCTATATTCATATGCATGTGTCGGAAGGTTGGCACAAACTAAAATACAACTGACTGTTTATGCTGAACTGTTTTGCAAACCACACGCAACTATTTGAAGTTACCGACTTTGAACAGGAGACGAAAAACACAGCAGTAACTGTTGAAAAATTATGAGTTGCTATAAAAATATTAAAAAAAAAGTGCAAAAAGTTGCTACTTTGTTTTTTATGGTTGGTGTTGTCGATTTGATGTGAAGTCTACATACAAAAAGAAATAAATCTTCAGGCAAAACTGTTGACAGTTTTTGTACACTTGCCTGAAAACAAATTTAATATAATAACAAATGTGATATCAGTTTCACTACAATAACATTAAGAGCCAGTTGTACAAATGCAGATCAATTTGATCACGGTGTTAACCTTGGATCAAACCATGGTAACAACCAATTTTAGGCGTTCTTATTGGTGTTGCCATGGATTTATCCGAGGTTAACACCAAAATCAAATTGATCCGCTTTTGTGCAACGGGCTTGAAGTGGTGCAAGATGGGAGTATCCACCTGTGTGGTCGTGGACTCGCTGTAATGAACATCATATGCAATCTCCTATAGTCGCCTTATCATACCAATGTTTATTTTGTTTAGTGTTACACGACTTATTTTGATTCACATTCTTGACTGTAATCCTATACCAGTTGCTTCCAATTTCTTTTGCAAGTCTATAAATAATTCAGTTGAAATCAGACAACAATCACGGAACAATGGTGGTGTGCATTTGCTCTTTTTTGGAAAGTGGGACTGTCGATATGTACATCATCTTGTCATCATCAGAACTGGAATATACTTTTATTGTGCAATTAATAAACATCCCTGGATGTAATGTGTACGTGCAAGTTGTGTTGGATGCAATTGATAGTGCTCATTATTCGCTATTATTTTCTGACTCAGTCAACATAGAAAACGTAGACATTTTTTGTTTCAAAGTGACATATAACGGAATCGATGACTAAGACTTGCAGTTTTGCCTCGTTGGGCTACTTTTATCGTCTATCCCATGGGAAAGGTCTGCCAGTTCGTAAAAGAAGGTAGTCTGGAAGACATTTTCTGTTTTTATATAACCATTCCTAGTTTTAATTTGGAGTATAGGAAAAATATACAAAATATTTGTCATTGTATATTGTTGTTTGTTTTTTTTGGGACTATGTTTTCTAGAGCTAACTCAAATCGTTTTGTGATATTTATTTTTTCTACATGTCGAGCAGAATGTAAATAATTATTATTTTTCATTAACAAATAACTTTTGACGTTTTTCCTTCACTTTCATGAAAATAAAGGCTTAAATATTTGTATAAAATGTCTATGTTCCTGTGTAATTTTATTTTATTTTGTTCGAGCATAACTAAAATCGAAAGTAAGGTTATAAACATCCTGTATAAATTATAGAAAATATTTTTTCTTTAATTTTAACTTCTTTTGCAACAGAATCACATAAATTAAGAAGTCTGTCTCACTTGTGTGAATCACCAACAGGAATTGTTGCTGCTCCTCATTTTTGAAAAATAAATGTCTTAAAAACGCCTTGCCTTACCTACAGGGAACAACTTTTTGTTCATAGTTCTTAAAACCCAGCAGTATACAAGGCTATCTATTTAAAATTATACAACTTAGGTGCATAGCTTTTTTTAGAACAACCAGTATAACTGAAATAATTTTAGAGCGTTCCCTTAATCGATCTAAATAACTCCCATCACACGACTATGCAACTGCAAGAAGCTATTTTATGGGTGAAATTTTCAGTATTTAAAACTTTAATTTTTGAAGTAATTACATCAAATTAAGTGTTCAAAGTATGCGATATGCATTTAAGGCCATGTTCACTTGCTTCTTATGCTATTTTCAAGAAGTTGTGAAATTATCCAATGGCTAATTTATATTTTATATTTATTTTTATCAACTTTCATTTAGAATTGTAAGTGTGCTTGCCTGATCATTTTACGTATATGCTTAAACATATTCTGTAACGTTAGTAGTCTGATTTTTTTTGTATCATTGTTTTGCTTGAGAAGTATTGCAAATTATTCACACAGTAAAAATGATTTTAAAGAACAAAAACATAATATGTACTTTTTAGTTAAAACCATGGCTTATATAAGTTCTGTGATGTATAGTATGATGTATTAGCATAATATCATCTGCTCATTTGTACTAATAGATTGCTCTTATTTTCAGTCCAAAAAATAAATACATCCGAATAACAAAAGATCAACACTTCAAACCAGACGAACACATGTTATCAACGGCACCAGCTCAGTCCGAAGCAGCATGTTCATATGATCTCGATGAGACTGACATAGCTTGGTTGAAAATATTGAATGCCGAAAGGGCAGCAATGGGTTTGGCGCCCGTTTTTGAAGATCAATTGGAAAGGGTAATCGAACGTTTTGAGCTCAGCTGTTGGGATAAAATTCAGTCAATCTTAAGAAACGAGGAGGGTTTGGGAATAGAGTACGACGAGAATGTTATCTGCGACGTGTGTAGGTCGCCCGATMCAGAAGAGGGTAACGAGATGGTGTTCTGCGATAGCTGCAATATCTGTGTGCATCAGGCTTGTTATGGTGAGTTTCTAATTAATTTTAATTGCTTTTGAATCTCACCATTGAACGTTATAATAATAATGACTGTTTAGGTTTTAATACTTATTGTTTTTAAATAATATTTTATTTTAGAATAAATGTTGGTTTTTATAATTGAAAATTGTGTTTCTTTTTCTTGTAGGTATCACTCGCATACCTGAAGGGCAATGGTTATGTTGTACATGTGCTTTGGGTCAACGCCCGGAGTGTGTACTGTGCCCAAACAAGGGTGGTGCAATGAAATGCACACGTTCAGGTCAAAAATGGGCGCACGTTTCGTGCGCTTTGTGGATCCCGGAGGTCAGCATTGGTTGTGTTGAAAGAATGGAACGATAACGAAATATCAAGTATACCGCAGAGCAGGTAAGAACAATTATATTTTATTTTATTTTATAGATGGATATCCAGTAGTGGCAATAACTTTTAAAATTTTTACAGATTAATATAGTTTTAAGTTTTGATTATTAATAGAGGATGGGCCAGTTTCACAATTTTTTACTATTATTACAAAAAATATAGTTTGACTAGTCAGAAATGGATATTTTTATTTTTTTAATAAGTCAGTTTCATTTAAAAATCACCATATTTTTAGTGACGGGAAAATATTACATCATAGTCTGCCCAGCCTAACAGCGTCTGGGTGACATTTCAAAATTAACATTGTCAGCTCTCTTGATCCGTCGACAAATTTCACATACATGCTTAACATATATTTCCAGCTCTAATCAGTTTGGGCTATATATACAAAATAAATCATTTAGTTGTGCTTATTATAAACCTCCTTTTATGATTTTTTCTCTCTTAATGTGCAATTTTGCATAAACTTTTTAAATAAATATGTGAGATACAAAATGTTTAAGGTTTACAAAGATTGGCAATAATTGTGCTTTGACAATCAAATCAGACTAGACTATAGCAACATTGTCAATATATTATTTGTCCCAAATGTGAAACAGGCCTATTTTGTTATTGCCATGTGTTGTAAATGTCGATATTAAAGATTTTTATAAGTCAGTTTTCGCATATAATGCAGTGTGTTCATGATTTGGTGCTCATTATTGCTATATCAGAAACCATAATAGCTACATTATTTAAATTTATTGATTATTTAAAATCTGTGACACCACAAATATTTGAGTTCTTCAGCAACATTAATAAAGTGTTGTTATAATCATGTTCTCACCTCAAATCTCCTCACTATTAGCAATTGAAACTGTCTGGACAACCTGATTTTTTTTTTCATCAGAAAAGATTTTTTGAGTAGTTTTATTATTATATATTATAAAAATTTAGGTTTATATTTTCCCATTTCTTATTCATATTTTCACAACAAATTCCAAACAGGCTGTTTTAGGTTGAGGATCTAGTATCAGAGCTGTCCTCAATTTATGGTTCACACTGTGTTTACTTTTGTTTAAAACTCACTCTCCCTATAGTCCATTTTTAAAAAATAACTGCACCCTTGAGCTATTCTTTTGCGGCTTTTTTAAACTTTTACTTGCTGTAACAATTATTCTTCTTGTAGCTGTAGGACCCCACCTGTCTTGTTTGTGTTACTTTGATCAGGGTTTCACAAAATAGTTGGCAACAGCCTTACTAAATCCAGTTAATTGTTTAGGCAAATTTTCGGGAACTTAAGCCTTCAGTCCAAAAAGCTATGATTTTAGCTTTCTCTGTGTAACCTTTCATGAGGCATTTTTCACATAATTGTTGCAATAAAATGACAGTAATAATAGTACAGAACATACTTATTGTAGAAGGAAGTGACGCATCTATAGTCTTTTTGAAATCGAATTGTAGCACTGTCAATGGTGCCCAACTATAACACGATTTTGACGGCAACACTCTTTATTTAATTTGTAATACTCTAAAGATTTCTTTTCAATTTTCATATTTGCAAATTAAAAACAATATGATAATACAAAAAATACTGCTTTATTTATTAAAACTGATTTGACAAGTTAACAACAAGAGAAATTGATCTTGGTGCTTTATTCAAAATAACGTTGGCCTTATAGGAACAAACTTTTGTGTAAGGACAGACATGTATAAAATATCCAAACATTGTCTTCTACACGAAATATATAATTGATGTTCAGAAAATTTGGAGCTTCTATATTTTATCTAAATAATAATATAACATTATATTTTTGTTCAATTTGGTATCTTGACAAAAACATTTTTCTTTTCAAATTCAGCTTTGGTATTGGCGCACTGTTGTTTAATGTTGATTATTTTAAAAATTCCTCAGCCTTAAAAAATAACATTTTCATCAGTCTAGATAAGTTATATAAGATAGCAACGGTGTGAGCATAGAATCCAGAAAGCACTGTATATTATAAAGTATTGTTTTACAGCTAAAGCAATTTTTCTATTGAAATGATGCTTTGTTTAGGTGGGCATTGATCTGTGTCTTGTGTCGAGAACGTGTGGGTGCCTGCATCCAATGCTCCGTCAAAACGTGCAAGACCGCCTACCACGTTACTTGCGCTTCAAAGCATGGTCTCGAGATGCGCGCCATCATAGAAGACGAGAATGCGGATGACGGCGTCAAATTGAGATCGTACTGTGAGAAGCACAGTAAATCGAGCAAAAAGGAGAAGAGCATTTGTTCCGGTTCCGAAGATGATGACTGCAAGAGGAAAAAACGGAAAGACATGACTTCCGAGGAAAAGAACCAGGCTAGGGGCGCAGAGACTGCAGGTAAATTTTATTGCTTTTTTCATTCGTTCTGGTCACTGAATGTGTTAAGTTTGTATTTGATCATTTTTACTTGTTTGCACATTCTTTCTCTCAGTCACATGGAAGTTGTTTTACTGGTAACCTCACAATTACAAACTATAAAGCTGCATTTGGTGATTGCTAGTATTTATTTATTAAAATAGGTGATAAGTTCCTGAAGAATCTTTAATTTAAAACGTGTTCTGCGAGGGGTAGTTGCTATAAGTTAAAATTTTTCTAGTCAATTGTCTAATATAGTATGGTCATAAAGTAACGAATAAATTCAATTAATTTGTAAACTGCATACATATTAGGGATACCAACAGATAAGCACTGCAGTGAGACGTCCATTATGCAAGGTCATGCTGGCATGTACTTATTTGCATCACCAAACACCTAGCTGTGTTTAGTATACGAAGTACTATGGAGATATACGATCTGTGTCATTCCAAGATTATACAATCTAAATGTGTATACTGCATGATTTGCATGAAATATTCGGTAGTATCATTTGATTAATTTTGATTACTTTTATTTTACTTATCAGGTGTCGAGTACTTATCGGTTATAGGGGTAGCAATATCGGTATCTGGCTACTGAAAGTATCGGGTATCGGTATCCCTAATACATATATTTAGAAAAAAAACCATGTGAAAAGGTTGATCCCAAAAAAGCTGGGACTTTTGTCCTAAAAAAAGGTGAATTACTTATTTAAAGTATGTGGTAGTACTGTCCTTAATATTTATGCAGTTTCAAGTCAATATATTCAATTGCTGTTTTTTTAGACATATGAAAGTGAATGTATTTATTTTCACTGTGTCTGATTTTGTTGAGAATTTTTGCATTAAATTTTGTTTGCGGGATGAATATTCTGGAATGGAAACATTGACAATATTACAGAAGGCCTTTGGTGATGAGGTTATGTCATAAAAAATGTTTACAAGTGGTACAAACACTTTTAAAAAAGCCGAGAAAACATTTGAGAACAYAACAGCGTCCCAATCAACGTCAATTATTGATGAACAACACGTTAATCAAATCAAAGATCTTGTGCATGAAAACCYCCYTTTAATAATAAAAGACCTTGTTGATTCTGTTGGCAGTCAAATCTTATTTGTTCCAAAAAGGCTCAAAAAATGTCGTTTTGACATCTGTAAAACAGCCAATCAGTTGGGTGAATATCTAGCATAAGGTGAGCGAGGCTCCAAAGTCATTAAAAAAATCTAGGTTTTGTTGACAGTTTTCTGTAATTATCGTGGCATTGTGCACTATGTATTCATTCCAACTGACCAAACTGTTAACAAGGAATATTCTTTGAGTGTTATGTGTCATTTGCGTGATGTTATTTTTTTTGCATCATGATAGTATACTAACTCACAAAACATTACAATTAGAGAACATTTTGCTAAAAATTCAACTCATTTTCATTTGGCTTTCACCATATTCACCTTATTTAGCACCTAGTGACTGGCTGTTCCCTAATCTCAAACAACCACACCATATTCCATGCAAAATGACACAGAAATATTCTTCTGTATATCAGTCAAAAGTCTGGAAATATATTTCACACTTATTTGTCTCATTTGCTGGTTCAGATGCTTTGCATGGGCCTGTACAAGATGTTCAGTTGTTCATCAAGTTCTTGGATAGTTAATAGTTCGTTTGAATGAATCGTTTTTTGCTACTTTCTGAACATGTTTGTCTTATTTTTGAGAACAAAGGATGCCCCGACTGTTGCTTGTTTTCAACTGACTCGTTTTCACTTTTAAATCCCCCATACCACTGTTCAGAGTCACCTCAGTATCACCATATGCTGCTTTTAACATCTCATGAGAGTCTTTGCCACTCTTTTGCAACTTCAAACAAAACTTAATGTTCACATGTTGTTTGAAATCCATCATGCACAACAGACAGGGTAAAAGTGACCTCTCCTTTCTGGCTTTAGATGTCGACTGACAAGTCATAACTCTTATTATTGTTGTTTTTCGGGCATAATGTCTGTGGTCCAAGATATGATAAACGTCTTGATGTTTCACCCATAACTCGTTCAAATGTAGCATTGACTATTTGACTTCTCACTTGAAATTTGCTCTATAAAAATTCATTTAGGTACTGAATTTTTTATTACACGTGTTAAAAATTGATTGCCAGTAACTGTTAGAAGCTGTATAACAGAAATGCAGTCTGTATTTTTTTGTCAAGATTGTTCTCTGTGAAACTACAATTTTAATAGAATAACATTTTGCACATTGTTATTTTTTATTTCTAAACAGAAGTCGAAAGTCACTTGAGTATTGCACTAAAATAAAAGCATCTGATATTAGATAGCTGTGATACGAAAAAAAAAGGTTAAGCTTATCAAGGTCCTTCATTTCACACTTTTTGCACAATTTTATCTTATTTAGGTACCTAAACCTGAAATATTCATTTATTACAGTGAGCAACTACTATAAAGGTTCTTCTTTTGATTGCTTGTACAGATTTGCAAACAAAAGACTTGTGCTAATTTTTTCGTGTGCATGTAGTTTTCTTTTAATATTTGATTGATTACAGGACATTTTTCAACTAGCCTGCTAAACAAATACTATCAATTTATATGAGAATCTCAAAATAACGTCTGACTTTCAAAATTTTGTTTGTACTTGTGTCAGACGTTATTTTGTGGTTCTCGTCTTTGACAAAGATTACAGGCGTAATTGAAACGTAGACTAATAATTTTTTGTCAGGGTTTTAAAGAGATAGCGATCTTTCTGAAAACATATTATATACTATCAATTTATATTAAACAATGGTAGAACCAGAAATTAATTTAAAGTGCATTAAACTGCATAAAACTGTAAATTGGGTATTTTTTATCAATGCCATGTATGAATAGTATTTTTTTATTGACTTATATCCAAACAGTGTGCATGCCTTTAGTACATATACAAAACTATATAACTCCAGGTTAACAGTATCAGTTAAATAGACCAATGCGCATATAATATGCTACTCAAATAGTCGTGTGGTATAAGGAAAAAGAGATTTTACAAATTATCCAATACAAAACAGTACAGTGCACACTAACTATAAACCAATACATAAGCTAAGTGATTATTATATGAAGGTTTAGATATTAAAAATTCTCATTAGGTATAAGTATACTGCACACATATTGTCTGCACCTATTTATTTATTTATTATTTATTTATTTATTATTTATATATGACCACATAAGGGTAACAAACATTTATGCTAAATCTTCGAGCAAATTTTCCTGCATAAAACACACACTTCCATTATGTATTCTAGAAGAGAATTTTTTCCTTTGCAGGAGATTGAAGCTGAATTTTACAAACATGTCAGTATTAAAGACGTATCGATCCATGTCAACGTTGACATGGACGCCCTGCGTTACATCTTCAATTACTGGAAGTTGAAACGCAAGGCAGGACTGAACAAACCGCTCCTCCCGCCGAAATCTGAGGACGTCGAAATGCTCTCTCACAAACAGGAACAGGCCGACATCGAGAAGATGAAGATGTTTGTGCAGCTACGCCAGGACTTGGAAAGAGTCCGAAACCTGTGTTATATGGTTAACAGACGGGAGAAGTTGTCTAGGTCGTTCTTCCGAACCCGCGAACAGACTTTCCACAAGCAGGCCGCGGTTCTCAACTCGGACACACACTTACCGAATTCTGTGGTGCAGGCGGTGATCGAGGCGAATCACGGACCGTCTATATACGATCGGTTGTATTCACATAACGACGCGGAAGATCACACGGACGATTTCGAAGCGATCCTATCGAGAATTATCGGATTGAAGGACGACAAGAAACCGGAAATAAACGGATTGTTTAAAGATGTACGGAACAATCCGTATAAGAACATGCATTTCAATAACGGTTCAACGAAGAAACGTGGTAGCAGCTTGTACGGTGGTAGCAGTCTGTCGAACACGAGTAGTGCCGACGAACAACCGAAAGCCAACAAGGAAAACCGTATCAGCAGTGACGAAGAGAGAAAACCTGTTAGTCGGAAACGGCTAGCAAAGCTGTGGAGAGACGGAAAAACAGATTGCAGAAGCTTGAGAGGACGCGGGTGAAGAGCAGCAGCGAGGAAGATGTGAGGCCGCCGAAAAGTTGGAGCTATACTAAATCACGGTTGAGCCAGATGGAAAGTGAACTTGGTGCATCGGTAGTGACAGTGACGAACTGATGCCGATTAGACCGGTCGATACACATAAAGTTAAAGCAATATCTATTTATTCCGATAGTGATAGTTACTGATGATAGTTCAAGAAACGACAGGTGAGTTTTTACTATTAATAAGCAATTTACAAGTATGATATCTACCATTTACCCAACGGTAATTCAGCTGATTAATCAGTACATGTATCAGGTTAGGCAATTTTTTGAAAGTAACCGGTGTAGACATCTGTTACCTAGCACGTTTTGGTCACAACTAAGGAGATGTCTAGAATTGCTGTCAATGGGTATTATAAATGACAGTTGGGAGGCAAAGATTGACTTAAAGCGATTTCCATTTGTACTGGCGGTTATAACCAGCAGTTACAAATTTCTGACAGCGGTTGATAAATTTCTGAGAGCGGTTACTCGTCTCCCTTTAAACCGTGACGTCATTTGATTTACAAATTAGGCATTTCAGAACACGTGACCTCAGTCCCTTTAAAAATGGTGGCTGTTGGCACACAAAGCTGGTGTTTACATTGAGCTCTTTTGGGAGAAAACTTACAAATTTATTTAAGTATTTTGTGACACGAAATTTTAAGCTAATTCCTATATTTAGATTCGTTATGGTTAGTTGGATATATGTATATAATTTTAGTGCAATATACGCTGTCATTAGTGAAAAAGCGTGCGAATAAAAACAGTTGTTTTACTTTGAGGCGAGTATAAAACACGTAATCATCATGTAGTCTATATTAAACTAGATCCATTACACTGACACTATTGTTTATATTAGTAGATACGGCGTATTATATGTAACCATGATATAATACTTGTTCAGTGTATTTTGTGCAGTACGAATCAAAACAACAATCACAACAAATAACAGCATACAGCAACCATCTTGTTTTTATTTCTGACAACTGACAAAACTCAAAACATTTTCGATGTAAATACAGGGACAGGGAGTGTGTCAACCTGCCAACAGGAAGTTCAACGTCACCTTCAACAATCTTTTTCTCGTTTATTACGCCGAATATTGTGTTAAAATTACACAGGTATATCTAGCTAACCATGACAAACCTAAATATATGCAGTACGCTAATAATTTCAGCCCCGAACGTACGTAAAAAAAATCTTAAGGTTTGTCTCCCGTAAGAACTCCATGTAAACGATGGCTTTGTGTGCCAACAGCCTCCATTTTTAAAGGGACTGTGACGTAATACTGAAATGCCTAATGGAAAGCATCGGTTACAATAAAAAGTAAAGGAAAAGTGAGGTTATTGCTTACATATCCAACGGATGGGAAGTATTGTATAGCGAAAACAATTTTCAAAATTTTTTATTTGTTCAGTCGTTTTAAAATGCATGTCTAGGTATATTACATTTATCACGATACACTTATTGGTCATAATACGTTCTTGCACACAAGACAGATGGAATGGGAAGAAATTGCTTTCTCATTCTAATATGTATATTCCGTTCCGGAGTCGTGTTCTCTAGCATTTCTACCGAAAAACACTGTATTTGTTTGCAAGGATATTTTATAAGACAGTTGGAATAGGAGATCGCTTTCTCGTTCTAATACATCGTCGTCCACAGTAGTCACACAGCGCAGCTTGGAAACTTGGAATCCACTTATATGCTATGCAGAAAATAGAGATGTGTTAAATACCTACTAGTCAGTAGTCATGTAGTTTGCTTGTTTTGTAATTAAAAACTGCTTCACCATCGTCATAGCATAGGGAAACCAGCAGGCGCACTCCGCCCCAAAATCGTAAATGCGCTCGAAGCTGTCATTGTCAGATTTTTCAAATTATTATTGGAGTAGAATGATCAAGAAATGCGATAGAGAAATAAAAAAAGGATAGATACACTAACTGCTGGTTGGAACCGATCTCCGAGGCCGGTTACAGAATTTAAGTAACCGGGTCAGTCCGATGACGTCATGTTTTGAACCAGCGTTAAATGGAAAATGATCTGTTACTCCAGGGTTGAACCAAAAGGCGAACCGCTACAAATGGAAATCGCTTAGTGTGATAAGGAGTTTTATGACTATTTAAACTTTTGCTGCACAATTGTTGTAAGTAAAGTGAATTATGTGAACTGAAGTAATAGAGAGCAAGTTCAGTTTTACAGAATACCGGCTGTTTTTGAAGTACATTCATAAACCTGAATTATCTGAATTGTATGCTTTAAGACGTAGTAAGTGCATTAAACATGAAGATCTGACTGAAAATAAATTGAAAAATGCATGTATTAGTTCCAAACCTTTTGTATCACATATACATTGTCTATTAAATAATGTTGTGATCATAATATGTCAATAATTTTTAGAAAGTGAAAACTGATCCATGGTTTTCTAGTTGGAAATGTTAATCATTAATTCTTCTTTAAGGAAATATTGCTTGAAGTGAAATTCACTTTATTATTTAAATCGTAAAGCGCTTTCGGCTAACAAGTAGCCATTGTCAGTACAATCAACAGAAAAAGGAAACTTTAACAGTTTGATAAAGTCAAAAACATAGAAAGAGCAAACTTGACCACAAACTGCAAAGCAGCCTACATGCCAGTAACACAAATGAAATATTAATTTGGATCAAATAAATAATTTAGAATAAGACAATTAAAATTACAAAAGTCGTTCAGAATAGTAAAATTTTGTTCGCTAATAATTTTATGCATTTCTAAAATTTCCAAATAATTTAATTTTTAAACAATGTAAACTGGTTCATTTTCTCTTCTACAAGAATAGGCTTCACGATGTCTATTAAATCCACTTTATTTAACAAACAAAGCATGTTCAGGCTAATATAAGCCATCATCAGTGCCTAGCAATCTAAATACAGAAATACAGAAGGATTTATAAAATTGACATTGTCAAAGTCGAAACAAGCGATCTTGACTTCAAATAACAAAGTAGCTTGCATGCCAAGAGCACAAACATGAATTCAATGTTCAAATAAAGAATTTAGAATAGGACAACTAAAATTACAAAAATCATTAAAATTGTAAAATTACCGTTATCTATAATTTTGTATGTTTCAAAAATTTCTAGAAAATTTAATTTTGAGGATTTGTTTACAAATATGTAAAGAATTTAAATTATTTAAAGAGGCAGTATGTTTAAATAACGATAAATGATTTGCTAATGAAGAATTTGTTGTTACAATATCTGTATTTTTATAAATTTCGAATTGTTTTGAATGTAATTTTTTTCTCTAGTTAAAAAAGATCTTCCCATTTGTTCAACATAAACTGCATTGCAATCATTGCATGAAAAACTATAAACACCGAATTATTTAAAACTGAAATTGGGTCTTTATTACAAACAAAACGGGAAAACACACTGCGTACGGTAGAAAAAGCAGTATTTATTCCATGAGAAGAAAATATTTTAGATAGTATAGCTGAGAGTTGACCAGCAAACTTAAGAGGAAAATTCATTATGTAAAATTAATGAATTTATAAAGGAAAATTGATTATGAATTTCTGTTTCATAACTGAAATTTATAGAAGCATGTAGGGAATTTATAAAAGTAAGAAAATATTTAGATCAAAAGAATTACCTGTAAAAAGACACAAAACATCATCTACATAACGGTACCAAAATTTAATGTGAGACTTCTTCTAATTGTTTGTAAAGCCGGTATGACACGAGGCTAAATTTAATAGAGAAACTGGTATGTAATTTCATGTAAAACAGGATTTACCGTTACCGTAACATGTCCTAAATATTGTAAATATTTCGTCCCGGCAAACACATAACCTCACACCGCTCACATCTCGTATTCTATGCGTTACCCGTCACATTTCAAGAATGTTATTGGTGTCTACTGTTTTCTTTGGTGTTCAAAAAAATAATTATTACTATTTGAATAATCATAATAACCGGTGTCAGTATGTCATGGTCGAAAGAACAGGTGGAAGCACTGATTGGAGCTTACAAAAAACACCCATGTGTGTACGCGATAAAGTCAGCAGTATGCGACCATTTACCTCTTCGTTTTCGCACTGCTTTATAACATGTACTGACCATTATAGTAATGGTGGTGGCAACCGTTGCCGTTATGAATGTTAACGATTGATCTTCTGTTTCGATTTTGTGTACATAAGGAAACTGAAAATCTGATATTTTACATACAGTGTAGTATCACCCATCACAAGTTCATAACATTTCATATTTGACATCTACAAAATGACTTCACTATGCAAGTGTAGTTGACAAATTTAATGATACATTTACTAAACATTGAGTTCCTAGTAACATCCACATAACGGCGATTAATCAAAATTATAATGAAAATCGACCGAAAAATTTACACATTTATTTATTTGAAAAAAATGTCGCTAAATTTCGCTTCGTGTCATACTAGCTTAAAGGTTTCTTTTTTCTTTTGATTGTAATGACAATGGCTACAAAAGCGCTTTACAATTTAAAGAATAAAGTGGATTTCACTTCAAGCTTAATTTTCTTAAAGAAGAATTAATAATTACAATACAATACAATGCAATACATACCTACAGTATGGATATGGATACAATATGGATCAACATCACCAACACCAGCAATCTTCTGTTTATATATCTTCGAAAAATATCACCACCATCCTTTTCAAGATGTCGATATTCACTGCATTCACTCAATTTAGTACAGCAGATATTCACAAATAAATACAACAACCTTATGTAAATGCACTATGCTAATGCTAACCAATGGAGAAAAGAATGCTTGTTTGCCTCCTAACCGCCATTATTAAATTGCCTGGGCCACATGTTCTATACATCTCTATGCATTAATGCAAACCGTGATTGTTAATTATTAGAGGTTATGTTTTAACATCTATCGCCGTTACCGACGTGTGTAACTGATCCACGAAATATCTAGCTGGTGAGACACTTCAACCTGGTTAATTTCTGTAACCGATATCTATCAGATTAATTTTAGTAAACGCCTTATATGATTATTTATACTTTTACATGTCATGTTCTTATCATTAATTATAGTATTTCCATTTTATTTATCATGAGTACATTTATTGTGTGAAAAGATCAAAATTTATTACTTAACACATGAAGTGTTTGCTCATATTTTCATACTTATTTATGCATGTGCAGTTGAATCAATAACAATATTTATACATTGATGAATTATCGAGCATTGTTTATGAGTGTCCATTCACAATGAACATGATACATAAACCTTTGTAATATAATATAGCAAAACGCATTATTCATTTAAGCTTAAACATCGGTATAGCATGATCCTGCTTCAGGCTTTAAAAAACCCCCATTTACAAATCTGGTGAATGAATTGACATCTTAAACTTCGGACCATAAGTGTCATAAGTAGTGTGACAAAAGTGTTTGAAAAATGGCTCAAAAACAGGCTCCAAAAATATGTTGATGCAATCTACCTATCTTGGCTATCTATACCAGATCTATACACAACAGTGACATATTAGCTTGCTTGTTCTAGCAACAGATGCTGTTTAAGACAGACTCTAAAGGAGCTCAATGAGATGTCCTTAATATTACTAGGGAGTGTATTGTAAATAGTAGTCAGGTTTACTATCAGTTACTATCCGTTTTAAGAAAAGACCGCATGACACACAACTTTTAAGTGTCATCACAATTACTGTCTTCGGACAGTTTCCTATACCAGCCTCTAATTAACTTGTCAGAATGCAAAATATTGTTTTGTCACATACTTAGACTACATTTATTGAAATCATACGTTAAAGCTTACCCTCTCAATATCTACACATTCTATATGTTGATTGCAATGTTATTTAGGCAGTTTATGTACTAGATTGTTAGGTACTTGCTTTAAAAGTATTTTTGTATTTAAAGTCATTACATAACTTATTATGGAAGCATATGCTGGTAGGTTTGAGATTGTAATATTGAAGGATTTAGCTTTATCACCAGACATCATGCATTACATTTTGGTTTGAAGGCTTCCGTGGTTGTTGTCGATGATGTTGTTTTCCGGGCTGGTTCCCACGTTGGTTATTAGACCTTGACGTTTCGACACTCATGTCGGTGTCTTCCTCAGAAGTAATTTTGTGGATGGGCATTATCGTGCATAAAAATAAGGTTTTTTCCTTATAAACAGTTCTTAGGGGACCACATGATCTTGCAGTATTTCCTCATGTACCTCTCAGCAGTCAGAGAACTCTCAGAACTAACATACAACTCGGTATACACCTCCATTCAAACCCCTGCCCAGACTGAGCCACGTTAGAACTAACCCTTAAATGTACACTTGGCATTATCATTCTTCAGTTGCGTCGCCACACCCTTGCCTTCCACCTGGAGTTCTCAGACAGAATCTGGACTCATCTCAAACAATACACTAGCTGCTATTCTGTTGATGTCTCTGGAGTTCCAGCCCTGCAGCTGGTCTTCAGGATACAAGATTTGCAGCATTTAGCCTTCTTTGATTGTCCTCTTGCTAACATATACATTTCTCACATGTTAGAGTTGATTCCTCAATTCAACAGCAGTTAAATGTCGATTTCTGAGACTTTTGGAAACAACAAATTGCTCGTTTTGTTCTGCAGTTGTCCATTGAGGGCCAATTTTATAGCATGTAATGTATAATCCAGCCTTCAAAAACCGTCTGTGTACACATTGTACAGTACTTTCTCATCCATGCTTAAATAAGAAAAAAGTGTCAAATCTACATGAACGATTGTACAGTACTGCATACTTTGAGCAACATGATGCTGAGATCTTCCATTTTCAACTAAAGCAATGATTGCAGGCACTATTTCGGCACTTAAAAAACATTCTGCAATCAACAAAACACAATAATTGTAATGAAACACTTGCGAACAAATATTTCTAATGAAGCCATATTAATTTTTATTTATTGCCAATGTATTYGAGAAATTTTGTACAGAATTCGGAAAAAGAACAATTAATGTTGACATTTCAAACCAATAGCTGGTGTACTAAGGAAATATATATGAAAATATATCAGTTGTACAGGTCCTATATCTGAGAAAAATTAGTAGGTGACTCATTTCGTGCCGGTCAGTGTATTGGGGTTTAAATAGTAATTTGTTGAAAATACGAATGTACTCTTTTTGATAAGTAAAAGCAAATTGCACCTCTAGTGAAATGTTCGTAATAGATTCAATAATCATAACAAATTGATAAACATTTTGAATAAGCCAAGCTTTTCAAAGTCCAAATGTAGCTCTAACAGCCCTAATATTATATAATTAGCTACATAAACCTGTCACAACACAGTTATTAAATTACGTTTATAAATTATTCCAGGTCTAGTTCCAATCAGAACAAATTACGAACTAAAGCGGCAGTCAAAGAATTCTCCCCTTCGAAGAGTCCGCCACCACCCAAAAAGAAAGTACAAAGTGATAGCAAACGTGAAAGTGCATCTAAAAAGAAAGATTTTGATCCTTCCGAATTGATTGTACCACAGCGGCAGGCTGCCAAGAAAGCATCAGAAAACATGAAGTGTACAACAACGACACGAGTCAAAGAACAGGATAAATCTGGCCCTGAACAAACAGCAGTAGAACAGCCAAAGGTTGTTGCTGTTAGTAATGCTGAAGAGAAAGTCGTGAAAGTGAAGTCTTCGAGCAAGAGTAAACCTTTGAAGGAACCAAGCAAGAAAGACAAAGAGAAGGTGGTGAATGACGTTTTCGATTTGGAGAAAGAGTTGGATAAGGCAGACGCCCAGGAGATATTGGCATACGTTCCGCAAAGACAAGCAGCAAAGAAAGCTGCAGAACATATTAAGAGCGGTATGGGCAAACCTGCACCTCCGGAGGCAGCTGAACAGGCCAAGAAGGAGCTAGAAAAAGTGGTAAGTGCTTTTGGTAAAATACAAATATATTATTAATGTTATAGAACGCAGACTTTCACGGCTGTTGTTTGTAGTAGAAAGTTCAACCAGGTTGGATGCTGTGC
>QCXZ01000003.1:46527226-46599470 GCA_025024175.1 Rhyzopertha dominica
TAGTTAGAATGAAATGTTGTATAGTTTCATATTTACAGAAATAAATGGGTTGTTCCATATTTTGAATAACTAATATTACTAATATCATGCTTACATTTTTATGCACACCCTACGGTCAGCAATTTTTCCGAATATTTAGTTTAGCCCATCTGTTGCTCGTACAATCTTTGCGCGATGTCAACCTATCGGCTACCCTCTTGCGTCCCATGTCCCGCTGGTAATATGGGTTGCATAGTTTACATTTCTGCCCGATCGCTCCAAGTAAATGCCCCTCTTAATAAACTTAAAACGTAACATCCAGTTTGTACTGTACATGTTTCTTACTCAAACACTACAACGATCATCTTTTGGAAATCTGCAGACAGATGATGAGTTCACGATATTAACTGTCAATCAATTAACGTTATATTACCGCAGAAGCGAACCTTGTCAAAATTGTTAGTACAAGGACCAGCGGCTAGGCGCTAAGTAGGCGTAAAATCTATCACAAATAATCTACATGCATTTTGGTATGTAAGCGACAATCCAGTTATTTAGAGGATCAGTGATTCCAATACAATTGGGAGTTTTCACATTTTTTTAGAAATCATGCCATGTGTATATTTGGAGCACTCTTGTTTACGTCCTAAAAATTTCAAAATTTTTCTAGATCTAGTTTTCGAAAAAAACCGTTCTGAAGTTCAAATATAAAAATTGACCACACAAACGCAGTGTCCCGGGATGGAGACGGTGTGACGTAGCACCCGATGTAAACAAAGCATATAGGTTATGTTACGTACGTGCCTTTGCTTGTGCCGAGTGAAACGAGTTGTTTTCTTGCTTTTAACGGACTCCTCCTAACAACTGGCAGAATGTTTAAGCATGTACAAATGAGAAGCTAACAGCAGATGGTGCATTGTGCCAGTGTTCAAATTTCAAATACATCCGTCAATAGTCTCAACAAAATATTCGTAAGTGTAATCGGAGACTACGAACGCAAACGGAGATGGTTTAAAGCACCCAGAAGGGGTATGACCAAGACCAAAATCTACATTTTACTGTTGTGACACTTAGAGTAACTGCATAATTTTTTGCAAGAAACTTTGTGTTCCGGGCATATCTTGGAACTGCAGTATACATATGAGCCCCTCTCGCTTCACCTGAAAATAACCTATAGCTGCATCTCCGTATTGCTCCACGACTTGCACTAGAAAAACGATGCATTTCGTTCAAAATATCAATGATCTATTAATGTATTAAATTTGCAGATTAAATCTGCTTTATTAATTACTTATACCGCTGCTTTTAGCGCCTTTGATTTCGGCAGCAATTAAAACGTGGGTCGTTCTTTGATAAATTCGGTGACTATAAACATATCTACAGCCGGGCAAATTGGTTTCGAAGACGCATTTAACAAAGCATTCTGACGACATATTGTTCAATTTATAAAAAAACAACAAACGAAAAACATTCTCAAACATAACCAATAACGCAAATGAAATACGGTAAGTAGCGGACACTATCTTGTTTACATCGGGTGATACGTCACAGCCAGTCCTAGTCAATCTGAGCATGTCTTAAAACTGTGTTATTGCCACGTTGCACACTGAGAAGTTGTAAACAATTTATTTTGGTTAAAAAAAAATTTTTGCAGCGCTATGGATACAGATACACACTTAATTAATTAAGTACTCTTTTAATGTATAAAAGTTTTGTTTTAAATTAATATCTGCATAAACTTTTATGTTACTTGAATACTAATTAAATTTTTTTTACATGAAATCATCGATTAAATAAAAATTACCCGCCTACAAAGCCTTTTAACTCATTAAAAACAAAAATTCCCTGAATGAACCAGTTTCTATACATTATGTATAAATGTAACAAAATATCTGTGATTAAAACAGTATACATACTTTAGTGTTTACTTATGTATAAATCATCAACTGTTGATTATATTTACGATAACACACTACATACTGTTTTAATCGCATCTAATTAGAAAATATAACATGCAATACCTACATGCAGGAAGTAAAAGAATAACATGCAATTTATTTAGGTGAAACAAAAATTGTTGTAACACACAAAACCATTATGAGTCAAAGGTATCTTTACGAGAGGTCAGAACATCGTAGAATTTTTGGAGGAACAGGTATGTAAAATTATTTTTTATCGATTTTATCTCTACAAATTCATGCTGTAGATGGGTATCACACAGTTATGAGTATATCCAAACTAGTAAATTTTTAGGGAAGTAAATTAACCAAAAATAGAAGGGGATATTGTAATGAACTTAATTTGACATGTATTGTAAAAGGTATTGTTAAAAAACTGGAAAAAAATATTACATTTAAAATGGTTCTTAAAACAAGTGGATTTCTAAGACCCTTCTCCTGTTCTCCTCCAAAAATTACATATGTAAAGTTTGGAATACTATGTATATGCTGCAGTAATTTAGGTTACACAATTTCTCGTTTTTACGTACTTTAGTGTTGATAGTAACAATTTTTCTTAAAAAGAGAGTTAGCTAGAAAATGAAGCCATTTACCGTTCTTCTAGATCATCTAGTATAACGTATTCCCACAAGTGTACAATAACTGCAGCATCAGCCCTGAGGAAATAATGCAAGTGTTAAAACCACAACCAAAATAATGAATCAATGAAAAACATCAGCAGAAAGAAACTGACAGACAGCCAAAACAGAAGGGACCCATTAAAATTACTGATATCTTTTTACCGAACATTTGTATCATCTGTAACTGTCCATTCCCACAAATGGGATATTACTGCGGCATCGGCCCTATAACAGTTTGATTTTAAAGGCAAAGCTGAGAGCTATTTATTTAGGTTGATACCATCTAATAAATAAGTACTTAATTATTTGTGTAGATTTCTGTTAAAACATGATGTATTATTTATTATATAGTTATGTGGTATCAGCCCAAACATAAGCATAAGGAATTTGATCTCTAAACTCGAAAAAAAAATCATAGAGGAAAAATTCGCTTACCAGGAATGTTCCGCATTAAAACCAATCTGTAATGTGTAAAGCCAATATACTAAAATTATAATTACATTTCAATGTGTTAATACTTACTCTACCATTGCTGCCAATGCAAAGAGTGAAAGATTTGTCAAACCATCTGTCATATCCTTTACCATGAAGCAAGATCTTTCCATACTGGTCTAGTTTTGATGGATCTTTCTGTAAGGAAGAAATAATCTTTTTATTTTACTTGCACACAGCATTTTATGATGGTCACTGAATGTAATAATATAAAAACTGTTTAATGTGCAAGTGTTGAAACTTGGTCTTCTATAATAATACTAGTGGAGTTGCTCGTTATCAATATTTAGGAATAAATGTGTTATAAATTAAGTAGGTTAGAGTGATTGTAATTACATACCTTATATATTTTTAATGGATTTCGCCCATAAATAAATTATTATTATTATTGATATTGCATTTAGAAGAAAAACATGTTTATGACATGAGGAGTGACATATTATTACTTGTCCAATAAAGTTAATTGGATTCCTATGTAAAATATTACAATTCATTGAGAATGGGCAGTTTTTGGTTAATTCGATGGTGCTTCTGAATCAATACTTAAACTAAAAAAAAAGTCYAAAGTACAAATTTGTAGAGTACCTCTTCGTTTTAAAATGGTTACAACCATTTTTTTAAATCAAAGATTAAAACAGTCCACACATTCCGAAACATATTTTAAACAAACCGTTGACAAAACTAAATTTTAAACCTAATTCTTCGATAAGAAAAGGTATATTTTGTTAAAAAGAACTTTTAAAATGAGTTCAGTATTCATAATATCTAACAGAAGGCAGTGTACTGAAATGTACTAAGTGGCAGAAAACAATGTCTTAAGTTAGATACTGAAAAATCAACGGTCATAATAATAGACAATGGGGTACCACAGGAAAGTGTGTTTGGACCACTTCTATTTAATATTTACGTGAACGATATTACTAGTGTAAAGCAACTATGCTCACTGCAACTTTTTGCAGATGATACTATGTTGTATATAACTGGTGCTGACATAAATAGCATGATTCAAACATTACAGTCAGAATTAAGCAGTATGCAAGATTGGTTGAACTTTCACAAACTGAAATTTAATGCCAATAAAACAATGGCTATGTTCTTTAAAATGCTAATAGAGACATTAATTTACATGCGTAAAATACTTGGGGGTTATAATTGATAACAAACTCAAATTTAAAAGACCTTTAGACTATGTAGTAAAAAAGATCCCACAAAAAGTAGGTGTTATTAGAAGGGCAAACAAAACAATAGGAAGAGCACAACACTGGAATTATATAACACTATACTGTCTTACCTCATCTGACAAACAGTGTTGCAATATTGTATACACTTACTGTAGAAGATATTAATAGACTGCAGAAGCTGTAAAATCAGGCTATGAGAGTAATATTGTGCTGCGATAGCTATACCTAGATTTAAGATATGCTGAATACCCTTAACAGGCTCAGTGTAAAATCCATTATTGGGTTGCAGGTGGTAGTACTTATTTATAAAATTACCAACAATCTCTTCCCTAAATGTTTGAGTGATACTCTGTCAACGGTAGACAAGGTGCAAGAGCACAACACAAGGCTCAAGCATTACCTGTACATACCCTTAGTAAATAAAACTGCAACCATGCATTCAATAATGGAGTACGTCTGTTGCCTGTTGATGTAAGAAACTCAAGCAGCCTACAACTATTCAGGATTAGGGCGCGAGATCATATTTTTATGAACACTTAAACTAGAATACACCGGMTTGTATCAGTAGTGTTGTACGGATGTGATGTTAGACAGTAAGGAGAGTATTGTTACCATAATATTTAAGTGCAATTAAAAGTGCAAAAATATAATATGATTTAGGATAATATTGTATTGACATAGTCGGATGTAGTTCATCAACTAATAAAGTATTCTTAATATTATTATTATCCCCAGCTGCGTAGGGTTTCACTTATTTATTTGTCTGTCATCACATTTGAAACTCACCTCATCATACTCGTATGGGAAATCATCTAGTGCTACAACGAAGGCAGCTTTTTCAATTGTATCCAAAGAAACTTTGTTGACTCCTTTATTAAAGAAATGGCGTCTAGCGGATGCCCAGTGAGTCCGTTCTCCTGCGGTCAATACAGCCAATTTCTCCTCGCCCGGGCATGATTCTGATTTATCATTCAATATCTGCTCGATTTGCCTGCAACAAAATATAAATCACACAACATTAAAAACCTCCCATGCAAATCTTACACTTGAATCTCACAGGGTTTAAGAATTCTGCCCTTGTAGATGATGACCTTGAAGTACTTGCCCTTGTGATAAACAACAATGTGGTTTGAATCGTTCCAGTGTTGGATTTTATCAGTTTCGACGCCAGGAATTCGGGTCGTATTGAAAATCCTCTCGTACTGCCAAGAACACAATGGGACTAACCCCTGTATCAGGATTGGCTCTAGTTCTTGACGTTCTACAAGGCGTCGGTAATTTAAACATGAATTTATGGCTGCAGCAGCTCTGGCCGCTTGGACTTTTGTTGGGTGCATGAAGATGGCGTCAATTCCGTAAAAATTTGAGTTGATCATGAGAGGACTACGACCACGTAAGTAAACATATTCCTCCCACCAGTCAGACACATAGTTACTTGCCCACCAGGATTTTAGCCAGAGGTAGAATTGGAGTTTGGCACCTATTCCTTTTTCAAATTCTTCCGCAAGCTTTTCCATTCTGTGGTAGTTTTCATCATCTAACAATGGGCGAACACTTCTTAAATACTAAAAAAGAAAAAAGAAGGTTGTAAAAGTGTAGAAGGATGCCCAATGATTATATAAAAAAAATATTTGTTTGTTTATAAAATATACACTCACCGGCATAAAAAGCAAATCACTAACTTTTTGCTTTGTGTTTTGTTCCACCTTTATTATTTTGAACACGTTTTTTTTAATATTGATGGAGAATATACCCGCGCTTATCTAAAACCCATATGTGTAAACATTACTATAGGAAGGCCAGTTTGTTAAGCTTTTGGTTTGGTGCACAGATTTACATGTAATGAGCGATTAAATTCTGCCCAGTTTTGAATCTTTCAATAACCATAGAGCCTTTATTATTGTCTAAAATCCGTTTCTCGTTATTCCAATGGCTCTTACAGCAACGGATGCCGCTAGTGCAGTAGCCCTTCATCAAGATGGACAAAGTCAGCATTACAAGAGAAACTGATTTTACACAATAATAAAGGCTCTGTAGTTATTGAAAGATTCAAAACTGGGCTGATTTATTATTGCCCATTATATGTAAATCTGAGATATATGCAGGTGTTCTCCCTCAATATTAAAAAAAAGGTTACAAAATAATAAAGGTTGAACAAAATACGAAGTAAAAATTTAGTGAATCTCTTTTTATTCCAGTAAGTGTATGTATTTATGTAAAAAAATATATGTTCTTTATTTTAAATGAAAGTAAGAAAACTAAACAGAATCTCTGATACAGTGTGGAATAATTGTGTGGGGTAATAGTTTGAGTTAATTATGGCAAAACACACTTTAAAATAAACCTGAAGAATGTAACACAATTCAATTCAATAAAGACACAAAAATATTGAATGCTCAACTACTGTATATTCAGAACCTGCTTATAAAATAATATAAATAGAAAAACCAGTTTAAACAAATTAGGAACTTCTTTGTCTTCTTCTTGTCTTAAAAAATAGAGCAAAAAATCAGTGATCTTTCATTTACAATCATTGGTTGTTAAATAACTTGTTGAAGTAAAACTAAAGGTGATTTAAAGTGGCACGCAGCTTGATGTGTACTGTTTTACTGGACGTATACTTTGTGGTTTTAAAGAACTCTTTATATAGGTATATAGGTACAAACAGTGTTCTAAGAGTTAAGTTGAATAAATTCCAAAGTGTGAAAATTGTGAAACATTTTGAATTTAACCGTAACAACGGTCATCAAAATTATATTGAGCATAGATGTGCATAATTTAGCTCACATTCCTTATTTTTACAGAGGGGTTGTAAAATTTAGTTCTAAAAATATCTAACCTGGCCGACCTTATAATTTCGACATAGTGCATGTGGGAATTTCTTTTTGCATATTTGCCAAATGTTTTTTCTGATGTGCTTTTTTCACTTCAAATCGTTCCCAGGTTTAGTTTTTCACCTTTTCTTTATAAATGCAAGGCTTTGATGTCGTTTAATTTTAGCAATGATTATTTTATTTGCTATGGTCAGCAAAACTTGTTGCACGTTTATTTGAGTTTAAACATGCAATGTGTTCCTTAATTCTATTTTTAATGGCTATAGTTGGTAAATACCATTAAAAGTTTTAAATAAAAGCAGTCTTAGATTGCTAAAAACAAAAGAAAAACTAATCCTTTTATAGCATTTGGATATTAAAAAACACATCAAAAAAAATTTGGCATATACGCAAAAAGAAATTCCCAATACACCTTTGATATTACCAAAATCAAAAAGTCGACCTTCAAACTCACACCAGAAATTTTTACAACATCAATAAAAATAAGTTCTGCATAGCGTAAATGTATGGAGTGAACTGACTCGATGTAGTTTATTATATGATACTTATCAGGTTCGAAAAAACGTTCAAGTGCATAAAAAACTGAGATGCAGATGGCTGTGTGGTACCTAATTGGTCAAATACAGTGCCGAATTTCCACACTATTTTTCCTCCTTCCAAAAAATCTGCAACTTCGATCTAACTAGTGTGTCGCTATGAAACGTAACAAGAAAACTAACCAGAAACTTTAATTTGTTTCTTCTCTACATCATTTTAATGTAAGTGTAATATTTTAATCAATACTCTGTGGAGGATGTTCAGCAAGTAGTGTCCGATATTTTTTTAGGTGTGGTTCTCCAGTCAATGCTACATCGTGTGGCATAAATACCAACACAATGGGCAGCTGGTTTTCAAATTACAACTCTTTAAACATTGTAAAACGGTTTTATAGAATGAGCTTTTACTTTAAAATGTTGTATGCATCTCCCAAACTATTAATTTTAGAAAAACAAATAAATAACATTTTTTTAATCTTCATAAAGTGGTTTAGAAGGCTGTTGTGACTAATAATTGTTAAGTTTTACTGCCTACTGTCCTAGAAATGTGGGACTAAGTTTTCAAACCTCAGTAAAAAATTATTTTGCTTTAGGTTTTCTTACATAGACTGCACTCATATGTAGATGTTTATACAACTGCACCTAGCGAACTTGACTGGCAGAGCCTCGCTACCGCTGCATGATGCAGTTTTGTATTCTGCCAATCACATTGCTTTTTATCTCCCATTTAAAACTGCTGGTTTTTATAGAAATATTTTGTTTTAATATTATTATTTAATAAGATGCACATTAAAACAAAAACAATTTCTCACTGCTTTCTAATACCAGAAAACTTCATATGGAAAAAATCAGAGTGAAAAAAAAATGCGAGTTCCTAATTGCACACTCTTATGAAACAAAGCAGTAATGCAGAAAATAAATAGAAATGAAACAAAAACAAAACAATATACATCAATATTTTATCATGCTGCACTGTTAGACCACTCAAACTATACATCGAATCTACATTAAATGATGGATTACTAACAGTTTTTTGCTTATGTGTTTTGAACCTGTACTGGTAGTACAAATTCAGATTTAAAACCCTAAGAACCATGTGCTAACTTAGTAGTGATAGGAAAACAGCTTTTTTTTTCACATTTGTTTTGATTTTTCAACAATATCTAATAAGTACACTATATGTTTTAGAAAAAAAAGTTATACTTCCCTTTTTTTAAATAGATAGAATTTACCATAAAAAAGGCCAAAACTTTTTTTAAAAGTCAAATACCGAAATACAGCTCTTCAATGAAAAGAATTTTAGATATTAAACTGAATATGGAGATGTTAAAAGTTCTATATATTTAAAGCATACGGCCCAATGTGGGTTTAGGCTATTTCAATCTTTAGTTAATTAACAGACAGTACTTCTTTTTTATATTTTTAAGTATGATATTATATGTCTCATAAAAAAGTTTGTTTCAGCGGATAAAATCTTATGTATGTATTATTATTATGAATAAGTAATAAATTCTTCTTTCTTTTTGTTTACTGTATGGAAGAATGCATTGCAAATGGTGTAATTTGCAAAAAATATATAAAATACAATTTAATACTAAATGAAACAACATTCAATCATACATTTGCTTGCTAATTACGGACAGAGAAAAAGTAAAAAAAATATTGCTGATGTAAGTAACAGAATTATGTAGACATAACCAATTAGCAAGTTTTGAATATTTTAACACAAAAAAAATGCTAATGTGCAAAACTCGTAAGACCATATAATTTTTGCCAGTGTCAGAATCTCCCAATTATTTGACTGCCATTAGCCCAGTCCTGCACTAACAACTTTTTTGTTAATCAAATATAAAGTTACACAGTCACTAAACTGTTGCAAGAATCTTCAGCTTAATTACAAATTTCTTCAAAGTGGTATGTGGTTGTGCCATAGTAATTAAATTTACAAAAAGAGATAAAAAGGCCCAAGCACTCCAAGCTAATTTTTCATTAATTTCTGGGTTTACATTATCAATTTGTTAATTCTGGAAGGTTAGCTAAATTTAACATTCTGTTGTAGCCAAGATTACATAACATTTAAAATTTTAAAGTTTTTGTTCCTCCTTCTGTATGCAAGAGTATATATATGTATTTATACACATAATAATAGGTACAAGTGGTCCCCTAATATTTGTGATTCAAGAAATGGTGACATAAATATAAATTATTACCTATTAAAAAATTAATTCGGACAAGGTAGTAACATGTTATAGTTGCTTTCATTTAACCTCATTACTATACTAGATTATTATAACTGCATATGTAACATTTGAAGTCAGTGGCGACTTATGGGGTTCGGTGATGGGTGGGCAGACAAAATGGTTGTCAAAATCATGTATATTACTTATGTATTTATCGAGATAATTATGTAACGCTGTATGTTAGTCAGTATATTTTCAGTTTTGATTTTTTGTTTTAAATTTAATTGCACATACGTCATGCTTTCGCATCTAACTATATTGTAAATATATATTACCAATAACTGTGACAAACACGTAATATCGGTCGATTCATCAACTTGCCAGAAAAAACAAGAAGAATCTTTTATTTCAGAGGAAATAACATCCCGAGCAACCGTATTAATACTGTCAATTAAATCGTTTTGAATTGTTTGTTATATATATACAAGTAAACCTGAAAATATGGAAGGCTCATCCAAAAAATCCTTTAATGTACCATCAAACGTTGAAAGAAAATTAGCGAGTTCCTTAAAATTCAACATGACTCAGAAATGCTAGCTCTTGCGTCGCTAAGTAAATGATCATATCAATTGAATGTTTTATTATGCCCTGATTCTCTTTTTACTAATTTGTTGTATTTTAATATGTTCTCACGGTATGCATAATTTACAGCGCATTAAACATTATGGTTCCGTTTACCAAATAAGTAATTTTAATTTGAGTGACGAAAAAGTATAACCTTCGAATTGACTGCTTTTGTGATGATGTACTTAAATGTTTTAGATCATTATATCCTGTCGAATTCCACAGACCTGTAACTTTTTTTTGCAAACAGCAAGTCATTCCAGCAATATAATTTGTTTCTCGTCTCGCTACCAATTAACCATTCATATTTATCGAACCAAGTAATGTTGATTAATCTATTCCCTGTTTTCTTATTAACACTTAAGTTTCTCATAGCTGGACATGGTCTTAATTTATGATCAAATAACTTGTCATCTAAATTTACTTTATGAAACTTATGTGTTAATAACAAATCAACAATGTCTTCATTATTACTCACTGCAACCCAAACTGCTGAAATGCTTGAACCTGCCATCTTCGAATTTTGTTTGACTTAAATTCAATTCCAAATGCGCAAAGCTGATAAACCTGTTACACATCACCCACACTAACAGGCAATCACAAACCATCTAAAATGGTTAAAAGTTTGAACATGTGGGTGGAAAGGTGGTGAGGTGATCCAAATGCAGATTCTGATTGGTAGGATTGTCAGAACTTGAAATGAGCAAGTAGCAGGTAAACTGCAAATGTAATAAATTTCTTCAGAGTAATAGATTTATATTTCAGCTACTATCGTTCCTGAGCACTCTGCACAAAGATTAGATTTTCTGTCATACACAAAGATTTTAAAGTGGAAATAAACCATTCTATACAGATGAAGGAAAAAACAAAATGATAACTAGTATCAGCATCACTGATGTATGCAATCTACACTGTAGGTAAAATTTGATTTACCCAATTTAGTGTCGAAAATAGATGGGTTATAAATCAATAAATTCATTTCGTATCTGCAGATATGCGGGAATGAACTATGCTTTCATTAGTTTGTGGTATATTTGAAAATGTAATAGATTTTTGCTAAAGGGTAATGAAATAGATCACATGAAGGATCTATTACTATAGTAATAGCACTGGCAACCCTGCTGATTGGATAGATCTATTCGTAATTTGGGATTTTTGTGTGGCTGAATTATTTTGTAAACCATTTTTTTATGCTATTTTTATGAGTTCGGACCCAAACACAACATACAGAATACATCACTTGGAACCTTTAGACCTAGATAAATAATGAGAATATCTGCATTCTATATTCAATTGTTCACTGAGGCACGAATATTTGGGCGTGCCATGTGGTTTCCCATTGAGGCGCTTGACTACTGCTGTGTAAAATTGTACATTCGCTATCTCTTCTCTTTGTGTTTTTCATTAGATATCAAAGTCATGTATATCCTTCTGCTACTGAACTGACATGAGCAAGCCCACTCTCCTTCTCTGCCTCCCTTATTATGTTTCCCATGAGTATAACTAGCATTTTAATCTATCAATTTAAAAATGTATACATATACAATTTTTTTATTACAGTCTCAGAGTTTTTACCCCAATGAGCCGCCAATGCTTGCAGTTAAGTCTTCTCACATTTTAATGCATTGTAAAACTAATAAGCACTAACAAAAATTATTTTTCCTATATAATGTTTTACAGAAACAAAACAAAATTCTTTCAAAGCTAAATTAGATAGATTTTATGCGACAAGCCCGAGATTACAGAAGAGTATTATTATATATAAAACATAAATTGTAATTAACACTAAACATCTATGCCCATCTAAATATCTTAATTTTACAGAACACATTTCTAGCATAATATTATGGAGTTAAGAACTAACTAGTAAGGATTTATGTAAAATGCAGATCATAGTCTGTTTTATAATTAGCAAGGTCTGTATACAAATTCATTTTGCCAAAGATGAAGTAAAATTTGTCATTAGTTTTTGAACTATGAGCTGGCATACGCATTTCATATGTTTACAAGTCAAAATTAGAGATTATTAGKTTAGATAAAGCTAAAATTATCTGGTATTAAATTTTACACAATATCACCAAGCACACCACAAATATAATAATACTACATAATACCAGCATGTATCCTAAGAAGCCCTTTTACTGTAAGAAATATGGCAAAAACCTTAGTAAACTTCTTCGAATTTGTATGTAGCATATTCTAAAAATATTTTTAATTATCACCCTAATCATCAAGCAATTTATTACTTTTTTGAAAAATAAATTCATTTTCAGTTGTTATAAAGGTTCAGCACGTGTTACTGATAGTAATTGAAAAATTTGCTAAAATACAAAATTTTAAATGAAGTAGTCATTTGTAATTTGACAGTTCATTGCTATAATGCTTTTATATACTTAGTAAAGTTGAAGTTTATTTTTAATAATAATAATAATACTTTATTTGCTTATTAACAAGTAATTGAATTGTATATCGTCAAAACAAAATAGAGAATACAACATAGTGATTCTACAGGAATTCATTTAATGGTACGGATATAGGTCAATTTTAAAGTTTTCAAGTTCTTATAACTTCATGTTTTTAATTTAAAACCATGTTTTACACGCTATTTAGTGCCAATGCTATATCAAATATCCATCTGAACCTCACTTTGTGTGGCTATTCTCATAGTGGCATCTTGCTGTCATTTGGTTATTGATTTGAAACAATAGATTTTTTTTCATTCTAGTGGAACCAGGAAAGCTTGTCCTTGGGAATCGAAGATTTGGACAGAAAAGCCATAAACTATATTTGTTCCCATTTGACATCAGCATTTGCTATTAAGAACTGTCACTGTTGTTCTTTTCTTACTGAACTCACAAAACGAACTGGTTGACATTATCTTTATTCTCGGATAATGCAGTCAGAATCATCTGCTAGCTACCACAGTTTATTATAATTTCTGATTAGAAAATACCCATGGAAAAGATCTTTCTTAATAGATTTAGAGTACTGCAGAAGTTCAATATCAAATGTAGATCATAGATACAGCACTATTGCCATTGAGGATAATCAATCCACAGTCCATGAAATATTACTAAAACATAAATAAGATCTTTACCATTTTCAACTTCATTCAAGAACTGTTGGGTGATGATATAAGGAACATTTTTTCATATTTCTTATGGTGAAGCAGTTGCACAGGAAACATGCTGGGATGGAAAACCCAATTCCATAAATTCAAGTAACCAAAATGTTTATAGCAACTTACTCTTTGCATTGTGTCATGAACAGCTGGAAGTGGCAGCCTCGGAAGTGACCCTTGGAAGCTGTAAAGTCTTGGTTTGTTCCAACCACTGAAGAGTTTAACAAACACCAGCCATGTTTTTGTCTTCAAGGAAACTTGCCTACCTTTTCCCCTCGTTTCATACATCCATCCTTTGTACATCAGAAGAAACTTTAGCGTATATCTCAACGTAATAATAATAGTTATCCAAATACTGAAAGCTACTAACGCACATGCCGCTAATTCACGTTTGATACTGGTCCTGAAAATTAAATTAATTATTACTTAAATACACTTACTGTCCTCAGTTTTTGTATATTATTCACAGATAAAAAAAATGGTTTACCAAAAAATATTTGTAGAAAAATTTCAACCTATTAACAAAGTCAATCAAACACAAGGTTGGAACCATATTTAATTACAAAATTTCAATCAAAATGGTCATATATTTAAGTACAAAATGTTTCATCCAATATGCAGCTACTTTGGACTTTTGTTGAAGGCAAGTTTAGAAATCTAAAAACTACTTATATAGATGTGCATAATTACCCAGCTGGTATATGTGGTAAAACCTGGTTGACAAGGTCATAAGGCACTTTATTACCCGAGAAATGAATTGCCATCACTATAGACATTATTAACCATAGACTCCATAAATGGCCCGGATAAACGCCATTGTGAACGCTGTTCTGCAATAAAAATAAATACAGGATGAATGTTTGATAAAAGGGAAAAGTTGCGTCAACATATTGAAATAACCCGTCCCAAAGACCTGGATTGCTGAATTGTGGTATTGAAATGGAGGGATAATCTGCCAGGAAACGAAAACTAAAACTTTTTTTGAGACCCACCTGGGCATAGCCCTTACTTCTAATCATAGAGTAATAATAATTAATAAAGACAGCCCACTAATTACACGAAAACATATCAACTGTATGAGTTCAGCAATAGCTGGCCTAACCCTTAAAGTCCCTAGATTTATAGAGTATCGCAATGGTCGCCATTTTCACTTCACAAAGAGCGAAAATTTTGAATGTTGCAGAACAGGGATATATGGACCTTATAAAATTATAAGAATAAAACATCATCTTTAGATTTGTTTCCAAACATTAGCTTTAAGATGAATATCCTCCCTTCCAAAAAAATAAAACTGTTGCATCTTTCGTTCTCCTTTCCTCAACGAACTAAAAACTGCTAGTTTGGAGATTTGCCAGGTGTAAGCTTTTAAGGTGAAAGCATGTTAAGAAGTAGTTATTCCAATGCCAATGTCGAATAGTGGAATAGTAATGCAAGTAAGTACCTACACTGTTCGATATTCTAAGTCATGACCACTAGAATTTGGTGACAGTCAATATGTGCCTGGATGCCTGAAATGCAGCAATCTGGTGATATCAAAATGAAAACGGCCGAGAATGAATATTTAGAGACAGGCTTCTGGTCCTCCAGATTGTGGGTTGAAGTGACTGGTTTATTTTATAGCAGCATTAACGGCTTGTTATAAAAGCTATTACATGCAGTGTGCACAATCTCAATACTAAGACTTGAAGTCCAGACAAAAACGAAATTTAGCCATGAAAGGAATATAGTTAAACAACAGAAATTTAAGAGCTGCAACATGGATAGTAGAGACAATAGATAGATTTAACTGTGGTGAATGGGAATGCAGCAATTAATCTATAATTGTATATTTGTGTATACATGTCCCATGCTTCTGCATGTTATTATTCAATTTTGTAATACAATAAAAAATTATGTGGAAATCACATAGCAAGAAAACACTACATGAAATCACTGATGGACGTAGATACATCGCCCGATCTTCTCTCACTGCTGCCTTGTGTTTGTGCCAATTAGAGGTCGCCATTTTTACTCCGAAATCGCCGAAATAGTGACGCAATCAGTTGCGGTATCCTATAAATCTAGGGTCTTTAACTAATCTGACCCCTTACCTAATCTTACTTTTAGTGAAGATCCGGTACATTAATATGGGCAGACCCTCCTTTATTTCAACTATACGAGGCTCTGACATGGGCTGTTTTTAAATGTAAGGAAATATAGCCTCTGCTTTACAGGCGCAGAATATGGTTGGTACCATTAAGTTACGTTAGCCGTGGCAAAGTAAAAGCAATTATAATCATAAAAAAGTGTTTATATCAAAACTATATACAACGCAATTWRTAGATACTTGAAGGTTCAATAGAGCATCAAATTTTGGAATACATATATGTCTAAATGGATRCCGGCGTCACGTACCGCTAAGGATCTCAGCACGATGCGGACATGCAATCCCGTTGTTAGTCATAATTATTATAATGTCATGTATATATCCATTCTCGTGTTTCTCAATACCCAATCATACGTCAAWAACAAATAATAGTCAACTGTTTCAGTTTWTAAACTAAATTAGTTGGAACTTTTCGAATACTACAAGAAAGGATTAACAGATATTGCTTGGTGAGCACATACTTATAATTATATACCGCTTAAGGATGTGTGCGCATTCTAACGGCGCAGGAAATAAAAGAAGATAGAAACCGACGCCATTTTGATGGCAAGAGCCATTGTTTGTTTACGCGACTGTTGTTGTGTTTGATCTGCTGTTTTTGTGTTGCATCATACCACGTGTTTAATCGACATTCATAACCTATCATCAATAATATTATTGTTGTTAATAAGTGTTTTTGGTGGTTTAACATAACATTAGAGACGATTTCATAGCAAAAAATGTTTTTGTGTTTTTACTGATTTTTATTTGAACACTACATTAATTTATTACATTGTAATGTGAAACAATAATAAAATATTAGGGTTATGTTTATTTCTGTTTGTTTGTGTTTACTGTGAAACAATAAGGTTATGATTCCTGTTTTGTTTACATTTCGTCTGCTCTTGCAATGTTTGTTTACATTTCGTATGCTGTTGCCATCAAAATGGCAGCACACAGTATTTCCCGTGTCGGACGTCTCTCTTGCGCGGTATAGATATTTATAAGTATGTGTTGGTGAGTCGTGACAATGAGCAGGAGTACAATGTATACCTACGATACCTCTATACAGAGACGACGCCTAACCTTATTAGATAAGGAAAGATGGGGATACCGCATACATAGAACGTGAGTACGGATAACGATCTTTCCCATTTGTCATGCTACAAAAATGGCCCTCTTTAGAAAGAGGGTAATAGAAGTTTCATATAACACCGGTAGATGGCAGCAACTTACAATTGTTATTTTTACATTTTTTATCGTTTTATTCAAAATGAAACGCATAATAATGATCATGCAACAGGAGGACGTGATATAGGAATATGTAATATAAACTTTCAATAAGCTCTGGACAGTGACAACACGGATAAGGTTAGTGGCTCCATTTTTTAAATTAAGTACTGTTTCACAAGTTTCATTTAACTTTTAAGCGTTTTTGAGCTTATCATAGTTTGAGTTTTGCTAAATTCGTTGTTTAAAACATTTGACCACTGAATGGTTGGTAGGTATTAGTAGTTTTATAACTTGAAATGAAAATAAAATAACGTTTAACCAGTAAATGAAATTGTGTCACATTATACTGAACTTATTAAAAAATTAAACACTTAACATGGGGCGTCACCTATCGGCCATACGTTAAAGCTTGAATTCGCAGGCAAAAACAGTGGCGTAAACTAATTTGTCTTATTTTTGCTAGCTAGATGCCTTCAGATACATATTAGTATGCCACTGCCGATTGGCGCCATTTGGTAATAATCTGGCTTATCACGTGGGGTGTCCATCTTTTTTCCTTGTCTAAACGCCTAACAAATCCATCGTGAACAAGTACCTACACCACSACATACCTATAATATAATTATTGATCTTGCTAATATGACAAATACGAGACCATGCAGGGATAATAAAAAATACTGATAAAGCTTACGTAATTTCTTGTGTCGCTTGACTTTAAACGTGCAACCGACGAATTTTGGTCTTCTTTGGAGAAAGACGTTCCTAAAAACATTTGCTCTGCACGGTTGTCAGTTGCAACAACTTATTGCAGGCTTTACAACTTTGCTACCAAACATAAATTTTGCTTTAAGTAATAATTAGATATTACATGGCCATTACCATCCGTGATTTCATTTGGAAAGCTATCATTCGCAAGTAAATGCTAATACCTAAATCGTCACAAACTGCATTCGCACGCGAGCGTCAACGTCAATGATATCCGAACATTACAAAATTGTTTCCAGCCTAGATTTTAACTGTTTGCTTTCTATAAAAAATTATTTAGACAAATTGAGTGCAATCTTTTCTAAGATGTTTTTATTGGGTTATTAAAAACGTTTTGGGAAAAGTATGGTTTAAACTTAAAAACCGATGTTTTCATGTTTGCTGTACATCACCCCCTTCCAAACATCGAGCAAACGTCACGGCGAAATTTTGCTAAAAGTAATAGGATCATCTGCTATAATTGGGTGTTTTCACATTTTTTAGAAATCATGCCATGTGTATATTTGGAGCACCCTTGTTACGTCCATAAATTTCAAAATTTTTCTAGCACCAGTTTTCGAAAAAAAAAACCGTTCTGAAGTTCTAATATAAAAATTGACCGCACAAACGCAGTGTCCCGGGATGGAGACGGTGTGACGTAGCACCCCATGTAAACAAAGAATATAGGTTATGTTACCTACGTGCCTTTGATTGTGCCGAGTGAAACGAGTTGTTTTCTTGCTTTTAACGGACTCCTCCTAACAACTGGGAGAATGTTTAAGCGTGTACAAACCAGAAGCTAACAGCAGATGGTGCTTTGTGCCAGTGTTCAAATTTCAAATACATCCGTCAATAGTCTCAACAAAATATTCGTAAGTGTACCCGGAGACTACGAACGCAAACGGAGATGGTTTAATGGTTTAAAGCAGCCAGAAGGGGTATGACCAAGACAAAATCTACATTTTACTGTTGTGAAACTTGGAGTAACTGCATAATTTTTTGCACGAACTTTGTGTTCCGGGCATATCTTGGACTGCAGTATATATATAGGCCCCTCTCGCTTCACCTATAACTATAACCTATAGCTGCATCTCCGTGTTGCTCACGACTTGCACTAGACAAAAGATGCATTTCGTTCAAAATATCAATGATCCATAATGTATTAAATTGCAGATTAAGCTGCTTTATTAATTACTTATACTGCTGCTTTAGCGCCTTTGATTTCGGCAGCATTAAAACGTGGGTCGCTCTTGATAAATTCGGTGACTATAAACATATCTACAGCCGGCAAATTGTTCGAAGCCGCTTTAACAAAGCATTCCGACGACATATTGTTGAATTCATAAAAAAAAAACGAGAACACTCTCAAACATAACCAATAACGCCAACGAAATACGGAAAGTAGCGGGCGCTATCTTGTTTACATGGGGTGATACGTCACAGCCAGTCTTAGTCAATCTGAGCGTGTCTTAAAACTGCGTTGTTGCCACGTTGCGCACTGAGAAGTTGTAACCAATTTATCTTGGTTAAAAAAATTTTTTGCAGCCTTATGGATACAGATACACACTTAATTAATTAAGTGCTCTTTTGTAATGTATAAAAGTTTATATTTTATAACTAGTGAACACACCCAATTTAAATACTCACAAAGCACAAGTGCTTAATACGAACACACCGAAACAACAATAATGGCGGTCGACAGCGGTACGTGACGTCGGAACCAAGGGCACCTTTCAAATAACTGATTTTGCTAATATTTTCATTAGTAATTATTTTCTTTGCATAAAGTTATTTTATTTGGTATTCATGGATTGTCCGTGGTAGATATATTTATAAAAACTATTTACCACGATTTAATTTCATGCAACTTCCCCCATTTCAAAATTATTGCGTCAGTATGGCACTATCATAAGGGGGAGTGGGATAAGGAGTGGAAAGGGGAAGAACGTTATGTGGATTTACGTGACGTATTTTTATTTTATAGGTTGCCCCAAATAGAACTAAATAAATAAAAGATTGCAAAACATTTGAACCAAACATTATGTTCAATTAATAAAACACACGTAAAAAATAGACCTACTCTCCGCTTACATTAAAATTGTTAGGTTTATTTTGTCACGGTGATTGTAAGGAAAATTTATGAATTAGAATATTTTTATTGTTACTAAAAAAGTTCAAATAGTTTTATTACGCAGTTCATGTAATAAGTTCAGTAAATACTATCAAAATTTAAAAGTAGTACGTATACATACCTATTAGCTCATTGTATTGTTCTTTTCAACGGACACGTTAGCAAGAAGTATTATTTATTGGCTGCAGCGGAACAATAACGTTACCCCAAATAAATAATTATGATTTCAAATTTCGTAAGTTGGCTCGAAAATATTTTTAATTAGTATTTTATTGATTTTTATTTTACCATTTAGCCATTTCATGTCAGAAATTGCTAAAAAAATTAGCTCAAATTTACCGTCGTTCCCCTGACACGCATTAAAATTAGTGAATACCTATAAACTTACCATACATCGCGCAATTCGTTTTTTCCATGATCGAATACCAGATTGCCAGATTAAATTGAGCACTTCCCTGTCGAAATTAACGTCCCATCCTTCATGGGTGATTTGAAATGAAAACGCTACGGCAGAATGGGCTTCCGCCATATTAGCTAAATACTGCAAAAATGTAAAAATAAGGCTAAAATTCAACAGGTGTTTCGAATAAGCGTGAATTGCGGTAGGTCTAGCTAACGTGCTGATAATTAAATTAAAGCAACATACATATTACACGGGTCAATACCCAAGGTCGCAAATTTTGTTTATTGGTGCGGTCTTTTTATTTCACACATGATAAGTGGATACTTTATCAGATATAGTAAACATTGTTAATATCAATGTAATTTATAAGGCAGACATAATACCTACTCTAACAAGTCAAAATAAAAACAAACAGATTAGACGCGGAATTATAAATTACAGGACTGATATTATGCTAGTGTCCAAAGTTCACTGTATGCTTCAAAGGTCGAGAACACGGACTTAGATATTCCACGGCCTGTTTATACTGTCAACTTTCTCACGTGCTATACCTGCCTACGTCGTTAAAAGCAATTAATAGTTTGTTTACCAACTTTCCAAAGTAAAGTACTTCGCCTATTAAAATCCCGTTTGTTAAATTTCATAACTTTCCCAAAACAAACGAAGTTCCAATGATTGTAAATCGTTATCGGAATAATAAACACCAAAATACGAATATGAACCAATATAAACACTTACATAAAGATGATATAGATGTTGCTACAACCTAGAGATTATCCTCGTTATTGCATTAGTAGTGCAACGTATTCGTTATTCTATTTAAGAATTAGGTTAAGCATACGTTGCTTTCTGCGACAAACATGCAAATCTGACTAGACTAGACTGGAAAATTCAGTTCGAGTTCATTTAAACTGTGGGTTTCTTCCACATATACGTMCTAGTGKCGCTATAAGTAAGAAATTAATTCATTATAGAAGGATCAACATTAGAATTCAAAAGTCCATTGGGTATACTTACATGTCTGTCAATAAAAACAGAAATGGGATGATAACGTACACTATTTTAGGCACACTGCACACTCCATGCACAATCTAACAACTCTTCCGCATTCGGTGTGTTAATATTGTTTCTTAATCACCACATCTCGCATTCAAACGATAACAGAGCAATATCGCATCGTACAACTAACCGTGAAATAATTTTACGACTGACCACTATACGGCATACAGCTGACTATACTGCTCGATGCCGAGAGCCGTCCGTGTGGCCTACTTGCTTGCGATCAGTTAACTTGCGATACGAAGTGTGGTACCTTCCCAGAGGCGCAGGTAGATATAATATAATCGATGGCGCTACATATTATTTTGAAAAACGGCTAAAAACATCTTTATTAACCTTTTTTACGAACATAATAAAAAGGTGTCGCCATTTTATAAGTCAATCTGAAATAAMAATTAATAAAAATTACATTTATATGTATATATGATTTGAAATATATCTACACTTATTACACAGGTATACCTATAGTATATTATGAGTTGCGGTACGTGTTTACATAAAATTGCTATTGCACTTCGATCTTTGAAATATAACCGTTTTTAAAGCATATTTATATATAGGTACCTAAATGCCAAAATATTTCGTAGTATAAATTCACAATGTTTCGACAGAAAAACAAAAAGAGTGATATTAAAATATTTTATTTCTATAAAATCATAGTAACAGCTCTCTTTACTTGCTTATAGAGTATGTTTTGATTTTAATACAGCAACTATAATATTAAATTTTTTAAACATTCTGTGTTAAGCTGTATGAGCACTAAGCAAATACTTCATAAAGTTCCTACGAATTTACCGTGGTTTACTGGCTTATGCTAAAAAATTGAAATCGGGTGTAGTTCAGTAGATAGACCAATCAGTTATTTGTAAGTTGATCTTCAGACTGCAAGGAATTTATACTAAAAGTAGTGGCAATAAACTTATTCTCTTAAGAGGCAAAAATATAAAATATTATAAACATGTCTATAGGTACTGTAAATGTAAAATTATACAAATAAATATAATGTTAATATTTAAATTGCTATTTTCATAAAGATGTTTATCAGTAAACGAGCAACATTGTAATTTGTATATAGATATTTGTAATATGTATTTTTATAAATGTTATTCATTGTAAAGTGAGTTTTAATTTTACCCTACTTCTTAATCATAATAATATGCAAAATAAGTAACGTTCTTTTAGCAGGAGGTTTCCTTTTTGAAGTAGATATTGATGAGAAAAATCTGTATGCACACCACTAGTTTTGAATTTCCGTAACATAATGTGTTTTCTTCATTTAGAACCCAACAAGCCAAATCATCCTAAAATTTAAAGTAAAGGATGTTAATGTTTATCATAATATAATTATTGCAATAGGTATACATACAATATCTTTTTTTGTTTACAAAAATTCCTAATTATATTTTGAATCTGCTTCATAAAACATGAATCATGAATAGAATAWTCGTGTAWTCGGTTTCTGTCAGTTTACCATTGTCATACCTCCCTTTGCAATTAGGTATTTYCCATGTATTTATATTTCATTAAATTGCATATTAATAGGTAGCATCTAATCCACAGAACAGCTGTGACAGCTTATAAATTCGAAAAAATGGATCGTACGGTGTATTTTTAATAATAAAAATGTGAATATTTAAAGGGACCGCCAAAACGCGAACATATTGGGCGTGACGTCAGGTGTCTTGTAAATGGCCGCTTGTTTACATCTGGGGTCAGCGCGGCACGCGTCAGCCTGAGCCCGTCAATTTATCAGTTTTCTGTTTGCGTTCATTTTGTGACAAGCGAATTAAAATACGCCAAGAAAAAGTGAAATACTTAGGAGTTATGACTTCTGAAGGCATGTTCATTGTTATGGAATTTGTGTACAGCGACGAGCGATTCAACGCGGCGGAGATGTGGAATGTAAAAGCAACAGCATAAGTGAACTTTTTATCAAATTAACGTAGCATTGATGATTTGATCACAGTGGGTTATTGAAAACACTATTTGTAAGCATAAAAATGTAAGAATCAAAAATGTACCCTAAAATTTAACCTAAAAATTTAAATAAATATAAATCGCCATTTATTTTCGGGGCTCTTGCGGCTCGTTTCCGGTTTGGCTAACAGTCGAGTATAAAGGGAACAACGTCGTTATAATATTTCTCTCTATCAACTTAAAACGCATATAATTTTTCATATCCTCTTCAAGCTATAACAAAATGGAAATTGAATGGTAAACACTTATAACCCCAAAAAGAATGATAAAACGTACAGTAAGAATTAAGATGATATTCACAACAAAAAAAACAAACTGCGATTTCGGCATATCACGTTTAGGGGCATTAAACAACTTTTTCATACGTTGATAATCTCGAGGAACGGTTACAAAAATTTTGTTAGCTGTACTGACTGAAGTACTCTTATAACCATGTACAAAACAACACTTGTATTGTTTTCCACAAGGAGGAAGAATAGCAGGAGGGAGCGCGGTCGTAAGCCCAATGTAAAATATTTTGCACCACGCCAGACACCTTTTATTACTCTGTTACGACTTGCGCGGTCGGGATTCTCTACAAACCGCTGGCACACGACGCTTGTTTTCAACAACCACATGCCGTAATCGTAGTCGCGAAACACCTTTTATTGCCCTAAACCTCTTGGCGCGCGCGATCAGTTTTTCAAACCGACGCTCCCTCCTGTTATTCTTCCTCCTTGGTTTTCCATACATAATAGATGCTTGTAAAACTACACAAATCACTTTTTGGTGCGACCTCTTACACCGTCCTTTCAATAAACACCACACAAAAGCTTTTCCAATATAAGAATGATACTACACCATGAAACAACACGCTCCTCGGTAATGTTTACATGACACTTGACATCACAAGTAGAATAACCTTGGATAGAAGCGTTTTGGCGGTGACTCCTAATATTCGAATTTCAGACCTGAAATTCTCTACCTGCTAATATTTTTTTGTTTTTTTTTTAACATGGCTTACGGTATATATGCACTTCAAGATTCATTTTACGTAATTTTCAAAAAAAAGTTATAATACCCAATTAACAAACCCCTTATTATTTCGTCTTTGATTTTAATAATAAACTCAATAAGTGTGTTCGTCTTATGAAACCTTTTAAAAACCATGACCAGCGGACCAAACTAACCAAAAGCAATATATAAAGCCTAAACCAATATACATCCGTTTATGGTTGAACATTATATTGTTTTCACTGTTATTATTATATATTATTATAGTTATTATATATAAATAACATGGTTATAAACAATTAGATACAACTACGCATAACGCCCCTAAACGATACCAAAGAAACAATTCGGTAATCAGTAGCGTCCTTGTTTTTACCGTCGAAATCAATCTTTTACCTTTTACGGATTGCTGATAGGTAGGGTAGCATGTTAAGTGTATAATTTTTGAATAAGTTAAGCACAATGAGTAAACGTTAGGTTTTATTTTCATTTCAAGTAATAAAACTACAAATACCAACCATTGAGTTTATCTTCTTATATTATACGATGAATAATGAGGTTTTGAAAATTTTTTCTCTATACATTTTTTTTCTACGACAAACGGTTCTCGTGATAATAGCAAAAATCCATAAATTTTTAAAATCTTTTTTTTCTAAATAACCACAAAATTATTAATTTAACAAAAAATTCCAATAGTGCTCTTCGATCAGAAATTTGATTTTCTATATAACAGCAAAATTTTAAAAAATCGTTTGGAGGGGGGCCAAAATTTAGTTTTTTGGAAATACGTTGAAAAAAATCGAAATATTGGAATAAAATTTTAAAACACTTGTGAGAAATTTTATTTCTTATCTGATGGTATCGTCACTTTTTTAAAATATCAAGTATTTTCGGAGATATTTAGGAAAAAAACGTTTTTTTTAAGTGACGGTTTTTTGCTAATAATTATCTTCTAAATAGATTGCTGAACTGAACATTTATAGGGACGAATAATACTCACATACATATTAAAAGGAAAAACATACAAAAATTTGCAGATGGGTAAGTTACCCCACAATTTCACCCCCTTCCCGATGCTCTACTTACCAACTTACCCCAAAATTCAAGTTCATATGTTGTCTTTTGAAAGTTATCGCGTCCACACACAGACAAGAAATTTTTTGCTCAAATTTTGTTTTTGGACGTTTTTGAGCATTTTAAAGCGACTGAACAAATAAAAATTTTCAAACATTTTTTTCGCGATACTATTCTTCCCATCCGTTGGATGTGGAAGTAATTACCACTGATCTCTAATTAACTGGATGTCGCTTAGATACCAAAATACATGTAAATTATTTGTGATAGATTTAAGCAGAGAAAAATGATTTAAGCCACCTTAGCGCCTAGCCGCTGGTCCTTGTACCAAAAATTTTGACAAAGGTTCGCTTCCGCGATAAATATATGACGTTAATGATTGACGATTAAAATCGTGAACCTTTATAGACCGCATTAACATTATACACTATACACCTTTCTCAGTAAGTAGCAAAGCACGTGGTGTTTGTTTTTGTTACTGAATGGCATATTCGGCACCCACGGCGATTATATAACTTAAGTATGGTGCATTACGAATTTTGTAAAAAAAAGGTCTACTACATCGAAGCACCTCTTATTCCACTTGTAACTGTTTCTTATCTTTATAGTAATTGTGTGCAGTCAATACAACTCATCAACTGATCTAACCTAAAATTTGGACGTGCCATTAAATTGATAGTACGAGTACCAGTGGCATGGTGGCTCACGAGTTTCTACTTATCACAGTTTTGAATGACTTATGCGACATCTAGTTATTTAGAGATCAGTGGTAATTACCCATTCACATTTGACAATGACAATGATAATGTTCCGAGCTAATCCAAAAAATCTTTTAAGTCCAGATATATTTCTCACATTGGCAACAATCCATTTAAATAGACTATTTTATTTGACAGTTCTGATGGCAGCTGATAGTTTTGCAGATTGGCTGCTGGCTGTCTCCGGATGTCTGGCTGTAGTAGCAGAAATTAATGACAATCTGAGAATCTGATGACAATTATCAGGATCAGATCTACATCTACAGCAGAATTTAACAAATGAAAATCGAAGTGATAACATTTTCTAAAATTTGGATGCTCATAATTCATAAAGTGACTTAGAAGTCAGTGTAATAGGTACGTACATATGTGTTAAACAATGCGATAAAATATCCTTTTGTGTATTGTAATTTTTACAACGAATATCTATTCTTGTAAAGGACGTAGGCAACAAAACAGCCCAGATGCTCCATTCTAGCATATGCATTGGATAGAAAAAGAATCTTTCATTGCATGCAACAAGTTGTCTGCAATTGTGCAGTGTTTGATTTTGCCAATAATAGGAATGGCAGGTAATAACAATGAAAGACACCAGTATCACGACACCAGCAGTGACACTGAGGACTACAATGATGACAGGAGACGAAGGGTATATAAGAATCGGATCAGGTAATTTAGATCTACTTGTTAACACTTAGTCACTTAGAAGTGCTTTACGTAGTTATGGATCATGCTCAAAGCCAAAACCTTGCCTTGTGATGCGCTCCACATCTATCACAGACCAATGCTATCATAAAGTAGCTAGCTCTAAGCATTACTGTCATAGTAGGCAAGGCACAACAGCAAATGTCATAACCGCCGCAGTATCATTTTTTTATTTTAGGTCTCGTGGAATTATTCAACCCCCTGCGAAATCACAAACAATGCAGAATTCCATGTCGAATACAAGCTTAGTCAATAACGAGGACAGAGTAACTCTTGTTGTTGATAATACAAGGTTCGTTATTGACCCTGCACTATTTGTGGCCCATCCAAATACCATGCTTGGAAGAATGTTCAGTTCTGGAATTGAGTTTACTCATCCGAATGAGAGAGGTGAATTTGAAGTGGCCGAAGGAATTTCTGCAACCGTGTTCCGTGCTATTCTGGAATATTACAAAGGAGGAATCATTAAATGTCCACCAACCGTATCCGTGCAAGAGCTTCGAGAAGCTTGTGATTATCTGTTAGTGCCTTTTGACGCTCATACTGTGCGTTGTCAAAATTTGAGGGGATTGCTTCATGAGCTGTCAAATGAAGGTGCCAGATGTCAATTTGAAGTGTTTTTAGAAGATCTGATACTGCCTTTGATGGTTAATAGTGCACAGAGGGGAGATCGAGAATGTCATGTTGTTGTTTTGTTAGATGATGATACGGTAGATTGGGATGAGGAATATCCACCACAGATGGGAGAAGAGTATTGCCAAACAGTTAACAGCACGGCTATGTATAGGTTTTTCAAATATATCGAAAATAGGGATGTTGCTAAACAGGTGAATATAGAAATAAAACAATTATCAATTAATTCATTATTTTATGTTTGACTGCATCGTGAACCTACACTATAAAGTGTAAACTACTGAAATTTTTTATTTTATGATGTACTGTTAACATTGAAATGAAGGTACTTCATTGGCTGTTTTAATGTCATTTTGTGCAACCAATAACATTGTAATTTGTGGCATATATGTACAACAGGAAAGCATCGTTTTTAGGCTTTAATTTTTTTGCTAATGTTAATAGTACAGCAGTCGAACATAAACTTCATATGCCACTTGTATATAAATGAATTTTATAACAATACATGTATAATATGATGAGGTACAAGACACTTTTTTGGAATGATATGATTTGTTAACTAAAAATATGCTAATGCTGATTCCAAAATATTTCTTTCGTCTATAGTTTTAAGACAATGATATTTCTTAAGTCATATGATAATGTAATGGCAATAGAGATAGGCAGTCAACTGGCAGACATACTCTTAACCACATTCTCGTAACTCATGCTTTATGACGGCATGTAGACGAAATATGAAGTGCATATGTTTGTTTTTATCGTACATATCGATTTTGTCATTTGTTATTTTCTATCGTGATCAATACGAGCTAAATTGCTGAAATCAGCCTGTATTAATACACGACAGTGGTTATTAGTTTAAGTTGTGTTCATAAACCTCTGATCATATAAATAAATTTAGCAAGAACATAAAATGTTGCCGAGCATATAATAGATTGAATGTGATTGGTTGAAAAGAAGTGTGAAGTCAGTAAAACTGGGATGAATGGAGATTTGTAATTGTTTTACATTATTTGTATATAATTGTTAAAAATACTTGATGGTTGTAATTTGTTAGTAGAACAGAATAGAACATCGTAAGTGATTATCTTCTTCAATTCAAATAGTCGTTATATACACCATTGATATGTTATTAAAGGTTAATAAATTATTTTGCAGATGTTTACGTCATATTTTTAAAATTAGAAATATTGCAAATAGGTCTTTTTTGATAAATTGAGCAGCAAACGTCACATTTGATATCTTATCTGAATGCTTCACACAGTTTGTCTTATCGAAGTCGCTGCCAAATTTGCCGCCAGTTGTTTTCCAAAAATTAACCAAAATACAGAAGTGTCATCATCTTGAAACTGTAGATGTTCTTGAACAGAAAAATTGCAATGGTTTAAAATATTAATGGTGATTTGATGAAATTTCCAAATCTCAACTGAATAAAGCTTTTCAAATTGTTAAAATCCATAAAACAAGTCATCTGTCCGATGTCAAAAAATGAATATAATAATTTATGACTTTTACATATGCATGACTAAATGCTGAAACAGGCCAAAAATGTAATATGTAAATTTTCTGTATGTATTCGAGGGTAGGATGAAAAGTTTCCTGCTTGATGATGAACAAAATTTTTTTATTTTTTATATTTTATTTCCAACATTATCTCCATCAGCTCTAATACATTTTTGATAACAGTGCTCTAATGCATTGATACCAATTTTTATACAACAATTTGTCGAGCCTGAAAATGCATTTACAGCATTGTAATAGTAATTTTTATATAGAGCAATCTAACTTGCACTAACTTATTTATTTCTGTTTGAACAAAAGCAATACTTTTAATTTTTCAAGGAAATATAGTATTCCCCTTATCAAAAGTCTATGATTTCTGTAATCTAACAGAAATAAAGCAGGTTTTTTTTTTTAATGCAGGTACTCAAAGACAGAGGCCTGAAAAAAATTCGCTTGGGCATTGAAGGCTATCCTACGTACAAAGAAAAAGTAAAGAAGCGTCCCGGTGGTCGTGCAGAGGTCATCTACAATTATGTACAGCGTCCTTTCATCCATATGTCTTGGGAGAAAGAGGAAGCCAAGAGTCGCCATGTAGATTTTCAATGTGTCAAATCGAAAAGCGTTACAAACCTCGCTGAAGCAACTGCTGATCCGGTGCTTGAATTAGATGTAAGAGCCGATCCACCAGCAGCTGCCATTCCGGAACCCCTTCCCCTGCTTCCTTTGGAGATGCCTCCCTTAAATGTGGAAAATGAAGAAGGTGCTGTAGGAGGATTGCTGGAATTGTAATATCATGTATGTACCTTTGGAAGATAAGGATTGAGCCTTTTGTATCTATCTGGTTATGTAGCTTATTCACTTTTGTATTTATTAGAGGATATGTATGTTTTACATGTATTTATACTGTGGTTCATTAAAGGAGTTGTGAAATAGATATTAATCTTATTGAAATATAATAACATCGATTGGATTTATTACAATTTTTTTTTAAAGCCGGGATAACGATGATGTTAGTGTCGGTTTTTAAAATTTTTTAATTTTTGAGAAAATTGTTCCAAACTGCAGTTTTTTAAAGGATGTTTTGGCAATGGCCAAATAATTTGGTATAGAACACTTTTTCATATATAAAGTAGGGGCAGCTTTTTTTTTTATTTCATGTCGCTAAAATGAGTCATTTTTGAAGAAATTTAAAAATTGTTTCCATACATGTTATGGAAAAGGTTAGAGCAAATAGAACAAAGTTTTAGGAGTATATTCTTCTATTTTTGAAAAAAAACGAGTTTTTCAAGCTGCAATTTTTTGAAAAATGTTTTAATAGACAATAGTCAATAAATTGGCATAGAGTAGGTACTTCTTGTTTATAGCAGGGTTGTCGTTGTGGGAGGGGCAGCAAGGTTTTTTGGGTAAAACATTTTTTTAACAAATTTTTTAAAACTTAATTACAATTGTTAGAAAGCACAACAACATCTGAAGGCAAGAAGTATTCTTATTTCATTCTGCTAAAATTGATTGTTTTCATGAAAAACGAGAAATTGTGTTTCCATGCATGTTAGAGCAAACTGAGCAAAAAAATCATGTTCTCCGGTTTTCTAAAAAACTGAACATTTGTTATTTTAAGATTTTTTTAAAATTACATTGCAGCAGATTAAAAATACTTAATTTTTTTAACAATCATATTAGTATTTGAAAAGATTAATAAAAATTTACAGAAAGTCTACTTCCAATACAGCTAAAATGCCATTTTTTATAAAACTCAAAAAAAGAACTGTTCTAAGATGCATTACAACATAGAATCTGGGTGGCTTGTTTTAATAATAAATATAGATTATTTAGACAGTTTGTTTTACTTGCTTATTGTACTTGTTCGTTCCTGTGACATTTTCCTTGGTGTCTTTTGTTTTAAAAATAATGGAAAAATATTTAAATGAAGAAATGGCCGATATGCATATAATGTTCTAACGATGGACGGTGACCCGGAAGAGCTTCTAAGTTGCCGCCATCTACCAGTGGGACTTGGTATGTCAAACGACCATTTTTGTAGCATGACAAATGGCAAAGACCATTATTAATCTTTTAAGTATAGTTATCCGCAGTCATGTTACAAAAATGGCCCTCTTTAGAAAGAGGTTGGATAGAGGTTTCAAATGACATCAGTAGTTGGCGAGACATGATGATGTTTACAAGTTTTGCTCTTTTTTATCATCTTATTCAGAGTGTAACACATAATGATCATATAATATAAATTTTCATTATGCTCTGAACAGTTACAACTTGGATAAGGTTAGATGCTCAATTACTTCCACATCCAACGGATGGGAAGTATTGTATAGCGAAAAAAAATTTCAAAAATTTTTATTTGCTCATTCGCTTTAAAATGGTCGAAAACGCAAAAATAACAAAATTTGAGCAAAAACAAATTTCTTGTCAGTGTGTCTGTGGTTTTATTTGTATACACGATAACTTTCGAAAGACTTAATATATGAACTTGAAATTTGGCAAACGTATAAATCTCAACTACCCAAAGCGACCTATTGTTTGTGGGGTAAGTAAGGGGGCGAAATTGGGGGGTAACTACCCTTTTTGCAAATTTTTATTTTTTTTTATATCTTTTTGTTTTTAGTATGTGATTAGTAGCATAACTGCGAGTATTATTCTTTCTTATAAATTTTCGGTGCAGCAAACTGTTTAGAAGATATTAGCAAAAATTAGCAAAAGCGTCACTTAAAGAAAACGGTTTTTCCTAAATATCTCCAAATATATTCAAAAAATGAGAATGCCATCAGATAGGAAATTGAATTTCTCACAAAAAGTGTCTTAGAAAATTTATTCAAAATTTTGACATTTTCGAAATATTTCCAAAAAACCTATTTTGGTCCCTGCTCATATGATTTTTTTAAAATTTTGGTATTATATAGAAAATCAAATTTCTGATCAGAAAGCACTCTTGTAATTTTTTTGTTAAGTTAATAATTTTCGAGTTATTTGAAAAAAAACGATTTTAATATTTATATATTTTTGCTAATATCACGAGGACTTTGTCTTAGAAAAAATGTGTTGAGAGACAAAATGCTCAACATCTGATTACTAATCGTACAGTATAAGAAATAAAAACATAAATGTCATTTTGACATTGGATGTGGAAGTATTGATTCAATTTGCAGTGGTTTTTTTAAAATTAAGTACTGTTTCAGAAGTTTCATTTACCTTTTAAGTGTTTTTGAGTTTATCATATAGTTTGAGTTTTACGAAATTTGTTGTTTTATATTCGATTTGGGAAAAATTAGGGTTGCTTAGAGCAGAGCAGACAAACAAATAAACATGCTGCAGTAATAGCTTCTTAATTGTTATATTAGGATAAGCATTGTTATTACATTGTAATTTTATACTCATGGCAATAAAACGAATGGTTGGTATTTGTAGATTTATAACTTGTAATGAAAATAAAACATAACGTTTATCCAGTAAAAAAGAAATTATGTCACATTATTGTGCTTAACTTATTGAAAAAATATACATCTGACATGGGGCGCCCCCTTTCGGCAAAAGCTTGATTTCGCCGGCAAAAACAGAGACGCTTACGGCCTATAGACGTCCTTAGTGGAGTTATTCATAAACATGACACATGGCAAAGATCGTTATCCTTTTAAGTAGAGTTATCCTTAACAGGAACACTAATGCTTGAATGTTTCCAATGCCATCTCCTTGTCTAACACGAAAGCTTTGAAAACATATCAGAACGTGACCTTAGGCAACTGCACGAACGTCGGTCTGGTTGCCTGATCCACAGGTACTAGTTTCACTACATCTTAACAATATTTCCAATATCAGTATTCAGAATTAAGTATATAGGTATCTAATTTCCTACTGGTGGTGTTGCAAACAAGAGACAGAGCGGTGGGTGTCTAATTATTATTAAAATACAGTGAAGTAAATATTCTTATAGTCAGTTAAACTATTGGCCATATATTCAGATTCCCTTTTACAAGCTTTATTTGGGAAAAACTGAATGTACTCATACTTCTCTTATTATATGTGCATTTTGGTAGAGGTACTGCTAACAAATGTTAATGTCAATCGGACGGTTGAATACCATAAATATTCATTTTAGGTATTTCAAATTTTGTAAAAAAATTTGCGTCTGACATGTATTTGCAGTGTAAACGTTCAACTGCAGTAAAGCTTTCCTGAAACTCTCAAAACTTATTCATGTGACCCAAAAACATAGTTGGCACTCTCACTACCTATAATAGACAATCAGCATCCAGTATCCTTTTTACCACTTTATCATCTTTTTGTTTGGAACTTAGTCTTCAAACATGGTTTTCTTATTTTTTGTATTTATTTTATGAGTTACTGTTGTTAATATATATATTGATGAGTTCCAAAGACCCTTCATCCCAAAAGCTGGAAAACTTTTTTATGTACTCAATTTTGAGGAAACTATGTACTGTAATCAAAATTTAACTAAATATACAGGGTGAGTCAGTTTTTTGTAGACAAACTTTAACAGAAGATATAACACATGTTTTTAAAAAGAAAAGTTCCTATAAACATATGCCGTAGAAGGCTTCGTTTCTGAGATACAGGGTGTTGAAAATAATTTCTTTTTCTCGAATTTTCATTATAACTTATAAACGAATGCTAAGATTTTTTTCATGTTTGGGGGATAATGCTTATTAATTAAGGCGCATAAAACAAGCGATAATAATGTTCAAAAATTTGCACAGTGGCGGAGTGGAGGGGGTGCTCAACCCCTTTCTTAAACAGAACTTCTACGCCAATGACTATTTGTAAGAAAAACTATTATTTTCATTATCTACATACATTTTAACAAAAGTAATGTCCCTTCTTCTGTTTCGAAAATCCTATGCATTTCCGAGTTATTTTGATGTGTTAGAGTTTGATGTATTAAACTAAGTAATTTATTTATTATCAATTATCGGCTAAATATTTAATTTTTTCGACGAACCTACCCAAATATGGTATGTTAAGGGTTCAAAAAGCCGAAATCTCTTATTCTTTATCTCTTTCCAATGGAATCAAAATAAATGTTTGTTATATCAAGCCTTACTCAAATACAAGAGTTTTATAAGTCTAAACGTGTACACTAATTTTAACATTCCTTATTTATTTTGTTCCGTGTAAATGCTAATGTATCGCAATAAAATTAAAAAAAAATTGAATGAATATTGATGTTAATCTTTATGAAGAAAATTTTTGAATTTATAACAATACATATTTAATTTACAATTGTGAAATAATGATGTATAAATAACAATTACAACAATTAATAACAATAATACTAGTATACTAAAATTAGACACTTTATTGAAAATGTAAACCGTTCTTTTCAATACACATTTCACAGCGACGTACAATAGAACGTCTTAAGTTAACTAAATGATGCACCCTTATTTCATTGCAAGCATCTCTGATGCGATTGTGAAGTTCATCAAGTGTATTAACCGGAGTGGTATACACTTTTTCCTTAATAAATCCCCACACAAAAAAGTCAAGTGGCGTTAAATCGAGGGATCTGGTAGGGCACGCCACTGGACCTCCACGACCTATCCACCTCTCCGGATACTTAATAATTTCTTACATTTCTGCCATAATGGGCCGGGCACCCATCAAGCTGAATCCAAGACTGTCCTCTTAAATTCAAGGGGAAGTCTTCCCACATATTAGCATGCTCTTCTTCAAAGAATTGTAGGAAATTTTCTGAATTTACACGTTGCGGCAAGAAATAAGGTCCAAACACGTGGTTGTTGTAAATTCCAATCCAGACATTTGTACTAAATTCATGTTGAAAACTTCTTGGTCGAATGGCAMGTAGGTTTTCATGTGCCCATACATGCAGATTGTGAAAATTTACTATACCACGACGAGTAAAACATGATTCATCAGTCCACAGTATGTTGAATAAGAAATCTCTATTATTTTGAATGGAGTTAAGCACCCACCTACAATAATTTAATCTTCGTTCGGCGTCACCTGGACATAAACCTTGGACAGGTTGAAAATGATATGGGCGTCTGTGATCCCGTTTTAAAACCTGGCAAATTTTACTTTGGGAAATACCAAGAGCAACAGCAGTACGTCGAGTACTTGTCGTTGGATTCCTATTAAATTCACGTAATATAGCCTCTCCAATTCTATCTCGTCCACGGTTGTTCTGTCGGTTACCATGTATTGTCTTTTCTAAACCCTGGTCAGCAAATCGACGGTGCATACTAACAAAAACGGAATGGTAAGGTTGCTGTCTATTTGGAAATCTTCTTCGACACTCCCTAGCTGCATACCTTAAATTCCCATTTGCAAACCCATAAATAAAATGAATGTCGGCTTGTTCGCTATTTGTAAATGTAAACGGCATCTTACACTAATCAGAAGCTGGCAAATCAAATAAAATAACTTTTAAACTTAAAAAAAATTGATAACAGTGAAAATATTCAAGATGAAGCGATAGTGTTTGTAGATAAACAAGTCAAACTGTCGTTTCAAAATATGACATTTAATACTTATTGTTTTCCAAGGAGTATCATACTTTGTTGCAATTTGAGTATGGCTTGATATAACAAATATTTATTTTGACTACATTGGAAAGAGATAAAGAATAAGAGATTTCGGCTTTTTAGAATCCTTAACACACCATATTTGGGTAGTTTTCGTCGAAGAATTAAATATTTAGCCGATAATTGATAATAAATAAATTACTTAATTTAATACATCAAATTCTAACACATCAAAATAACTCGGAAATGCATAGGATTTTCGAAACAGAAGAAGGGACATTACTTTTGTTAAAATGTATGTAGATAATGAAAATAACAGTTTTTCTTACAAATAGTCATTGGCGTAGAAGTTCTGTTTAAGAAAGGGGTTGAGCACCCCCTCCACTCCGCCACTGTGCAAATTTTTGAACATTATTATCGCTTGTTTTATGCGCCTTAATTAATAAGCATTATCCCCCAAACATGAAAACATCTTAGCATTCGTTTATAAGTTATAATGAAAATTCGAGAAAAAGAAATTATTTTCAACACCCTGTATCTCAGAAACGAAGCCTTCTACGACATATGTTTATAAGAACTTTTCTTTTTAAAAACATGTGTTCTATCTTCTGTTAAAGTTTGTCTACAAAAAACTGACTCACCCTGTATAGTCGACTGGATAGTAGTAGGTACCATAGATGTATAAAAGAGGGGATCCAGCTTTTCACATTCTAAACTGATTCCAACATGTGATCACAGTGTAAGCGTTTATTTGTAGAAAATATTGGATCTTCCAGTTGACCAGTTGTGTATTGMGMATGTCCAATGACTAAGCTTCATGTTCCCGGTCACACACCACCATTTGGGCGTTTGCGTATTGGTTTTTATTTGGTTTTATGATGTGCAAGACGCAGGGAATGATTTCCATATAATTGTTAACGGCAGCAGTCATAAGATGATCAGGCAGTGTCAAATGTGCAGGAAGATTGATATACGTTAACCCKATGTATTTCACAGGTATGTAACACCCAAGTAGTATTTAAGGTTAAGATTCATAGACGTGCGGAATTTAAATTACTTATTATGCCGATATTTTACAACACTACTACTGAAAGATMAATTGTTTACTAGTGTATAACAAAAAAATGAGATTTATATGTGTGCAAAAATCATATTCATACAATACTTTTTTCCTATTTATTATTTTTAGGTTTCCGAAGCATACTGAAGAATGCAAATTACGGCACGCCAATGCCGCAGGTGGAAAACAAAGTTTGTTATTGCGCTAACTTCACGCCATTCAGATGTTGGCTACACAACAAAGCGCTTTCTGTCAATGAGATACGGTATCCCCTCTTTTATACATCCATGGTAGGTACTATCAGCAGAGAACTATTAAATAATTACACCCTAACGTCTGGTGTAGATTCGCCCACGCTAATATTTTAGTATTTTTAGTACAGGATTATTTTCAGCTTTCTATATTCAAAGTTAATATACTTGCACATGCACACGATACATTTGATATCAGCGGCAATTTCCACTACCACCTGTAGGCCGCTGGAGGTAGTTCTACTAGACCACATCCGAGGTAGTAGTTCTTATAAGGTACTGGTCACGGTGACTACTGCTTACTGATCAGCGTTGTCTAGTGCCCGATAATTAACAGGATTTTACGGTAGTTTTGGATTTCAAAATTGATAATATGACAATGGTGACGACGCCCGGAGTTACAGCAAAATATACTCATATAAATAAGTTTTATACATTGTGCCCGAATAGTAGCACATAATAAGGTGGTGACATATTATAATAATTATAATCTATGGTAATTTTGTAATGGAGAATGGTCCTATTGAGCAGGTTTCTCTTTCCTATTTTAAGCTAAAATCGACTGTTCTTAAAATCTAGACCGATCACATACCCCAATTTAAGGTGTTGTCATAGTTACTGAGTTGATTTTAGCTAATATCAACTTTAATAAAAAGATTAGGAACCAACCTAATCTTTAAAGTTAACAATAATTAAATATAATTTGATTAAGATCTGCAATAACTCTAATAGACTTTTTAAAACACCCTTATTGCTTGAAGTACATTATGAAGTTGCTTCTGTCACTTGTTGCACATGGATGTTTTAAGCAGCTTAGCATTTGCCTTTTTATTCTATAGTATTATTAATAGTATTGGTTTATTTTTTGTGGCTGGTTCTGGCAACGCTGTTTTTCAGCATTGTCATATTGTCAATGCTAAATGCCAAAACAAAAACAATACTTGACAATACCCAGTACCCTTGTCTATGCCCAGTCATAGAATAAACAAATACCTAACCAGAATAAGCACTCCTGTCAACACCCTATACATTTTGTCTCCCGGCCGCCATTTTGTTAGGATATAAAGCTGCATTTACACGATTGTAATAAAGGTTGCTTTACACTCCTGTRATAGGAGTTTCTTTTGCGTTTTTGTTGTGTTATCAATAGGCACTGTTAAAACATTTACTGTTCATATGACTGCAGTAAAATTATGTTATTACATACCAGCAAATATCTACAATTTTTGATCACCTTCGAAACTTGTGGATAATGCCAAAGGAAGTAGCTCGTGTCAACTGGCGTAAGTGGATGAAGAAGCAAGAATGGTATTGCATAACGTTGCAAAATGTTAACTGCACACTCTATACCACCAATGAAGATTTTTCACATATTCCATTAGGTTATCGCCACAACACGCTGTTGCTCACTGTTAAGCTGTGTTTTAAATATTAAGTCAAATTAAGCAAAACCATCACCCGCAACAGCAAACCTCTGAACATCTTTTGGAAAGCTAAAAAACGTAGTCTTTTGCAGCATACCTACGTATGCTGTTGCACTGCATTACAACAAAAACACGGTCCGTCAACCCTACATTGCATTATTAAAAATTATAACAGTCACCCAAACGTGATAAAAACATACAAAACTCAAAGTCTAAATACGTAATTTACATAACGCATCTGTAATCGTTTAACTGCGGTGAGCGGTTGACACTTGTCAGTCAGTGTCAGTATCCATAAAACATGGCGGATTGAAACTGCGCGGACCAGGCTGGTTCATCCTGAATGGCGCTACGTGTTCCCCAAGATACCTCTAATAACTGGTATGTCAACTCTTATATTTATGAATGGAATTTGACGTTTCTGCACCAAGGGCAAGTTAAGCTTTTATTATTGGATAATAGATGGCAGCAGGTTCGTTGCGGACTGTCAGAATAGCATCTAGGATCTGTTAAAACTTGTTGTTTTGGTTATGTTATTATGTGTTATTCACTATTTTGTTACGTTTTTAATATTGTGTACCCCAGAATAGTAATTTTTGTATTAAGTGCGCGAAATGAGTGTTTTTTTAATGGCGCCTGAGAATGTTATTTTAGTCGAGACCGCCAGGTCGAGACCTAAAAGACATTCGAAGGCGCCATTAAAACATGAATTTCGCCACGAAATACAAACATCGTTTTTTCTACAGCCTCCAGATGAAGAAAAAAGTAACAGAAATTAGTTGGAACAAAATGGTCTGATAAATCGAGTTGCTTGCATGGTTACGATGATAAATAAAAGTGATAGTTGCGAAAAATTTGTCACAATAGGTATTTTTGTTGAAGAAGTGTGATGGATTTTAGCAGCGAAAACGAAATAGATGCAATTGCAAACGCGGCAGTGTCGAATCTTTTGCCTGCTAAATCAAGACCGCAGTACGAAAAAACGTATCTTCAGTTTCGGCAGTGGTGTTCTATGAAAAAGATTGATCAAGTAACGGAAAATGTTTTGTTGGCGTATTTGGAAGAAAAGTCTACCACCTTAAAGCCACCAACACTCTGGGCCCTTTATGCGATGTTGAAAGCCACCTTAAACGTTAAAGAGAATATCGATACACGTAAGTTTCCGAAGTTAGTGCCCTACCTGAAAAGCAAAAGCGTAGGTTACAGAAGCAAGAAGTCGCAAATTTTAGACAAAGAAGACATTAGCAAGTTTATTAATGAAGCAGATGACAAGATATATTTACTGATGAAGGTAAACTTATCATATTAGTGTAATACAAATCAAAACAACTCGTTTTATTTATAGACTGTGCTAATTTTGGGTATATCGGGAGCCCTTCGACGTGAAGAATTAGTTAAAATGAAGCTAACTGACATAGAAGATAAACAGTCTGTCTTAATTGTGAAGGTGCCTGATACATCGGCTTCTTTTAATGGCGAAAATAACTTTCATTTACAAGCGTCTTCACTCAGGCCTCTGGGGATAAACGGGGGCACGTTTTCGTCATGCACATTTAATTTTCATATGTCAAAGTAAATATCTATTATTATTGTTTTGTAATATTGTTCTGTATAATTATAAAACCTTTAAAACTACCTCTCATTATCGATCCGTCTCTTCATTTCGGTTGCTGTTGATGTCTTTTCGTGTTACTAAAATTGTAACAGAAATAAGTTGGAACAAAATGATCTGAAAAATCGAGTTGCCTGCACAGTTAAAAAATATTATTTTTTCACTGTGAAACCGTGAAAAAATAATATTTTTTCACAGTGAAAAAACGTCAAACTTCGCGCATAGGTAACCATGCATAAATGTCACGATTTTTTGACGGCTGTAGAAAAAATAATATAATGCAGTGATTATACTACAAAGCTTTTCACTAGCTGTGTTGAAAATGTTGGCGGCTAAAAACAAAGTGAAGTTACCATATTTACGCTGCCAAAACGTACATACCACATAACTGGGTATGGAGAGAACATCACTTCGTAAGTATCCAGTCAGTTAAACCTTATTTTAAACATGTTTAGATAATAATATGTGTTTTTTAGGTCGAGTGTATTGTATCTGGGTGATTAGCATGAGAATTTAGCTGGTATATACTGTGTTCTATAATGAATTTGGAAAAAGCAACGACCTGGGAGAGCCAATTCCCTAGTTGATGTTCTTCAGTATAGAATGGTGCTGTTGGAATGGAGTAATATTTGTTGGTGTGATAGTTATATTACCAGGCAAGTAAGTACAACAGTTGACATAAAAGCATGCATACTGTTGTTAACACGGAACTGATACTCCAAGTGTTGATGAATAGTTAAAAATATGCTGCCATAAGCTTTCTAATATTCTGTAGAACATTAGTAACATTGCCAAAATCTGTTACGAATCTCACTTTTAATAATAAATGTAAGAGAAGTCACCAACTTGATATGAAATACTTACCATATACATTTGAGGTGAAATGCAAATTATACTGCCATTTATTTTGTGCTAATTCTAACAGAGAGTTAAAAGTTACAATTTTGTAGATCTGGTAAATCCACAATTTTGATTACTTATCTTATTATATTTAAAAATAATACGAATATATACCTATGTTCGAAAAATAAATAAAATTTTTTTGCTTTATTGTTAGGTTCGGTAATTACATTTTAGAGTCGAGGCTAGACATAACTGATTTTGATCAGGTGGTTATCCAGCTATTATGTCACAAATAAACGATGTGTCTTATGTTCTTAGTATCATCTGAATAACTATCAAAAATGTAAATTCCTCGACCACTTTAACTGCACTGTTTATCTGTAAACTGCATAGAAAATGCAAAAATCTCTTAACTCCAGAATTCTGGCCAATTCCATTTGGAGGAAGGAAGGATACAGATTTACTTTTCTTGCATTAATTGAACAGTTAGGATATGACCAGTGTTATCTAACGGGATCGAGCAGAAAGTTGTAGGTACCGAATATAGTCTGCAATTTCAGAGACAAACAATAAATGGTAACTCTCAAAAGTTGTCAACAACAGTTGTCTATTAATACAATGTTTGCTAAACTAATTTGGATAGTTTTGAATACTTCTTTGACTGTGCATGTTCTGACGAACATTTACATGCCTCTTTCTGGCACGTTAGTGACATTCTTGCTACCAAAAATGTAAATGCAATTTTTTGACAGTTCAGTTTTGTGTATTGCACAGCCTACGAAACCGTGAATTTTTTTGTTTTCAGTGCATTTAAAATATCGGTTTTTCATTTCTTGTTTCAGATAATCTCCAATAATAGTTTCGACTTCCTGAAGAAGAATTATTAGCCCTTGTGATAGAAATATCAAGTGTCTCCTACTTCTTAAAATTATGAATAAATTGCAAGATTCCAATCCATCCCCAACTAGTGTCTTCACACAGTCTGGACAATTATGGGATGCTTCAACAGATGGTGAAAGAAGAGATCTGGATTTGTTGAGTATTAGGGAAACCAAATCAAGTTCCGGGGACCTTCAGATTTTTGTAGTGTACCTAAATCTGTATGTTTAAACCAAAATGTTAATATAATAAATGTTAAATTATAGATGTTTTGTTTATGTAAGTACTGATTATTGTTGTATTGTAAAATTACATACCTACTGTATTTGTGAAAAAAAAATACTTTCAAAATCACTTGTGTTCCAAAAAATATGGCTTAAAATTTCAGTAATCCAAGTTTTGAATTGCTGTTCTTTATTCAGAAGTTTTTAATTATGGGATACAGTGTGTAAAAATGAAAATTTGTATTCTAATTAAATTTTGAAAATAATATACTGATGCATGTTGTATTTTTATTGTCCTTAAAGGAAATTAGTTAAACATTTGTTGTGTTGTATTTAACTTGAATTTATGTTCAACATTATTCTTAGACAAACAGAAGCTACCTATATGCATCAGGAATTGCTCAATTTAACATTTTCGAGAATAAATAAAGATTATGTCCAAATGTCTACCTACGAAAAGCTATTTAAATAGAATTGCTCCAAACCCTTTATGAAGTAAAAAGCTAATTTTTGTAATGAAGGTTAATAATAATGAAATCGACCCTCACAATCACCTAACGTTAACTTGCTGTTAAACCATACCCAGGAAATACTGTAGCAATCAAAAGAAGTTAAATTCTTTAATTTGTATGATTTTACACTGTTATCAATGTAAAACTGGATCCTTCTTGTCATATTTAAACTAATTTAAATAAAGAGAGAAGTGCAAAAAGTAAAAATAAAAAAAAACAGTTTTGATTCTGATTTATCTTATAGGCAAATCAATTCACTAAAAACATATTTACATGTATTGGCTACCAAGTTAATGTTAGAAAGCACTTACGATAATAGAACTCAGAAAAACTAATAGGTAGTTTTGTATCCCCCACCATTACCATGCATCTTGTAAACTGGCTAGCTACCATATTATGTGCTGCTTGCCTTCTACATAATCACTTCATTCTTACCAAAAGGCACCAGATACAATCCCGGATGCCAGGAAGCACGGTTAGCATGTTAAAGATATGTATTAAAAACTTCAAGAACAACATAAATATCTCTGCAACTACCATAGTAATAGGTACTGACAACCTTATATCTCTTTAGAAAGGGTTTTAATTCTGCATCTATATGTGAGATGAAAAACAGCACCCTGTCTAAAAAAATGTTAATCTTGTTTGAATTAGTAAAAGTTGGGATTTGTCAATTTAACTTCTGCAAATGATTATCACACACTGCAAACGTCAATATTTAGAAAATTTGAAATAAATCGTGAACAATATGACAGGCTTAATGTAATATTAATAAATTAACATTTCTTTTACGACAAATCCAAAATTGCACAGGGTGTTCGATTTAAAATAATGAAACTGGTGCTCACTTCCAGTATAATGGGGAGTTCACGAAATATTTTTAGATTGTTAAACGCTTAATTCTGAATGACTCACTTGAACCATTTCTATAATTTTAACTTAGATATGTATTACTTATTCGTGCTTAGTGAATCACCATGTATGTTAGGGGCAAGTGGCGGGGGCGCCATAATTGTTCCATCTTAAAAGTTGCCTGTATTAAGCTAGAGCTGATTATAATCATCACCTACATGAAGTCGTATATACATGTATTCCTCCTGTATTCATTTAATTTTCTATATTAAAACTGATGCATATTTTTTTTTTGTATGTGAGGATATGTGTACCTAATCGGGATATTTGAGATGGAAGGTTGGAAGGACAGGTTGGATGGGAACTTTGGTCTGTTGGAACTGCATAGACACTACTTTCTAATATTTTTACTACCGGCATCTGAATATTCTTGTACAAATTTTTGGTGAAAATGTGCCATACACAAGAAGTTTATTTCATGTAAATCTACACCAACACATTTTGACCATATTTTCAACCTGTAAGCATCCTAAAATAAAATTGTTAAACGCCGCGTATAAGTAAACATACAACTTTGCTAATTATAATTAAGTATAACTTTTGTATCAACACTTGAAATAATGAACTATCTATATTTAATAGTTTTATATGCCCGTAAATGCCACACTTTCATTTTGTACAGATTGCAAGCGATTTGAAATTACGGATGTCAACTGCCTGACATTACACATGACAGTCCGCAACTAACGTATGGCCATCTAGTGTTACCTTTATGTAGCTTAACTTGCCCTTGATTTGGGTAAGAAAATGGCCGCCAGTTGGTATACCACGTATAGAGGTATCTTGGTGTTCCCTTTTGAAAGTGTGGGCATGGAGGGTAAGGGGGGGTTACGCATGTTTCCACGGTCAGATGGCGCCAATCAGCATATAATTTTATTGCACTCAAGTGGTAATTTGATGGTAGGGAACGACAATATCAACTGAAATCCCACAACTGACACCGGTGACAGTTGCTCCATTGCGTGTTGCGCTTGCGTCCTCTCCATTTTCGTGTTTTTGTTTGTGATGGTTATTGTTATGTTTTGAACTTTTATGTTTTTATAGACGTTTGTGATGGTGGAATCAATTTTAGTTTAATAGTCACCTGCAGTAACAGGTAAGTAGAATTGAGAAAAACATTATTATAGGTACTTATAAAAATTATTTCAGGCTGTTTCTACGTGCCCTTTTTTTGTATAATACCTAGTTAGGCGTGGACATTTTCAGTTCAAGCGGTAAATGTAAGTACCAAATAATAAATAGCAAACTAATTATTTGATTAATGCCAGATTATAATGGAGTCGGACAAAGGTCGTTTCTCAGTGCCAGGTTGTAAGGTGAAACAAAAGCCGATATTCAGGTTTCCAAACCCAAGAAGAGGGGACATGTGCAGCAAGTGGAAACAAGCAATCAACAATCCTAGCTTTAAGGATTTATCTCATGAACATCTTTACAGAATTGGGTATTTAACAATTATAACGAATAAATCCTAATGTGCTGATGTGTAGTAGCAGATTATCAAAATGGTAAATAATTACTGTAACCCATAACTTGTAACTTACTAACTTACATCGCAGGCTGTTATACTTGATTTACTGGTCTTATAATGTAAATTACTTCTTCATTAATTAATTTAAAAAGTGTATTTAAAGACGATGCAATTGGTGTAGGTTATTAGTATGTTCTTTGATTTCTAATTACATTTCTGGTTGGTGGATAAGAAGATAGTTTAAATATTGGAGTTGTAAAACCATAAAAACAAATTATTATTACATATCTAAACTCTTCAGTTTTGTTTTTAAAAAGTCACTTTCAGTTATATGAATATTATTCAAATGCTCTTACACTCATATTTTTTAGAATGTTTTGTCAATGTTAACATTAGTTACTTCAGCTTACTGTATTGTTACCGTTTCTGTTAAGTATTTAACTACAAGTGGTTCGATACGTAGTTAATTTACTTTTCATGTATTTAAATACTCATTTAAATTTTTCTGTAGTATTAATGATTCAATTTCAGTAGTTACATTTTTCTTAATATTTACCTGCAATATTTAAATACATTTTAAAAACTTTGAACAACACTGGTTATAAAGGTGAACCACTATAACTGACACTGTTTGTCATTTGTATTGTTCTAAGTTATCGGTACTATTGTTTAGAGTGTACTTTTTATTGTAAATCTACTTTTGAATGATAAGGCATACTTTTGTTTAAGGCAATATCAAAAATTAATAGGACAGTTTTTAATTTAGCTCTTTAATTTGTTCATATATTTTTGATATTGTCTGCATTGCTTGTTACAAATGAACTATGTTCACAACACACATTTCCAATCAATATTTATTCACTAGTTTATAGTTAATGCGAAAACTGTATTAATATACTTTAACTTTTAATTGTTCTTTCATTTATAATTATATTTGTTAGGTTGTTCGCACCTTTCCAAGTGAAATTTCATTGTATTCAATGTATACATTGTATTCAATGAAATTTTAATTGGAAAAGTTCGAATGATCTAGCAAAAACCACCTTTAATACCGAAAATAATGATCCTAGATATTCAAATTTGGCGCTAATTTACGCAAGTTTCGACGCACAGATGGCGCGATCGCGAAAATGATCAAAAATGATGTTGGGACAGGACAGATGCATTGGCCTTTTCTTTCTATTGAAGTGTTATTTTATGGCGCGGACCTTTCCTCACACCCAGAGTGCTCATTCTGGTTATTTGATTTTTCTGTGGCCCAGTACTGTCAAACTGTAATTTAGATTTTCGAACCTGAACGCAAGTAGAATTTGAATTATTGAATTATATTATTTCAAATAAGCTAAAGTCGCAAAGTAATAAAATAACACATAACAATGGACACAACAAAAATTATGGAACTGGATTTATACGAAATATTAGGAATAGACATATCTAGCAGCGAGAGCGAGGTTAGTTCTTGAATTTAGCATTGCCACATACTACCTGCTTACTTTTTAGATTAAAAAAGCTTATAGAAAAAAGGCGCTGCAATGCCATCCTGACAAAAACCCAGACAATCCAAATGCTTCCAAGGAATTTCACCAGCTCTCTGCGATTTTGGAAATCTTAACAGATGAGTCAGCACGTAAAGCATATGACAAAGTACTTCGTGCACGAAAGGAAGCAGTTATAAGAAATCAACAGCTTGATGGTAAGAGGAGGAAGCTTAAAGAAGATCTCGAAAAGCGGGAGCGATTAGCAGGTGAAAGCAGAAAGTATGGAAAACAAAAATCTGATGAAGAACTACTAAGGGTATGCTTCCCACAGGGGTACGTACCTCCCCCATTTATAACTGGTTTTTATGTTAGGAAGAAATAGAACGTCTTCGTAAAGAGGGTTCTAAAGCTGTAGAAGAGGAAATGGAAAAAGTATTGCAGGAATTAAATAAAGCAAAAAATGTAGAAAGTGACGAGAATAGTAAACAGAGAATAAAAGTGAAATGGAATGCAAGTAAAAATGATGAAACCAATGGTGGATATACAGAGCAAATGTTACGGACTTTCTTTTCAAAAGTATGTGATATTATTTTTGTTGCATTTATTTGAATTGTTTATAATTTTTAGTATGGTGATGTTTCCGCATTAGTAATCTCTCCTAAGAAAAAGGGCAGTGCTTTAGTTGAATTCACAACAAAGCGAGCCGCAGTAAGTACCTTTTTGTCTAATTATCGATAGTGTATTGTGTACATCATGTGCAGATTTTATATATGTTTTACAATTCATTCAGAGAAAACTTACATGAATTTTCATCATGTATGCATTAAAAGTGTTTCAAAGGAAATTATTTTGCAAAAGAAAAACAATTATACTGTGTATTTCTTATTTACTGAGGAGATCAAAAAAATATGGTTTGGATTCGTTTTAATAGAAAGAATTTTAAATTTACTTAACTGCTAGTAAAAATACACCAACTGTTGAATTACATTTTTTATTTATGTTCCGCTACCGGTTATAATAATCACTGACAGTTTAAAATCAAAGATTCTATTGTATTTGGCTACTTCTCAAAAAGTAATTTTGCAATGTATGCAAGTTACTTAATTTAAGTTTCGTTTTTATATTGGCAAAGAACAAAACTATTTTTTTCACTACAAAATGGTAAAAATTTTTTTTAATATAAAACTGACTCATTATGGTTTATTATCTTTATCAAATTTTAGGAAATGGCAGTCCAGTTAGAAATCGGACTACCTTCGAACCCATTCAAATTAGAATGGATCAATCAACCAACGGCGAGCACTCAATACAAGAGTGAGACTATAAAGGAGTCTGATTATGAAAGTGTTGTATTAACACGGATGAGGCAAGCAGAGGAACGAAAACGACTCATAGAACAAATGATAGCAGAAGACAATGAAACTTAGGTTTTAATCTATATTTATTTAATATTAATTCATATTAAGTACAAATGTAAAATGTATAATTTTTTAAGCAGAAATATGTGTAATAAGAATAAAGGTGAAACATACAAGTACGTTTAATTGAAATGGCTCAATATCACATTAAAGGTGCTGAATAATTGATTTAAACTTTGTCGATTAAATTTAAAATTTTATCAAATTCTTTGGATAAGGCTTCAGACTTAGACGCACTTTCCTGTAGCTTTCTGAGTGTATCTGCTAAGCCACTTTTCTTGAAATGTTCCTTAACAGCTTCATATTCCATTAAGCGGCTGAGGAATGTAAATAGATTTTCTGCAGTTTTCTGATCTATCCTGTCATTGTACTTGTTTATGATAAACATCACATGTTTTCCTACATCGGCTTGCACAATAGCGTCTATGGCCTTCTTTTTATCTTCCCCTTTGCAGCCAACAAGGAACAAATTCAATGCGTAAAGTGCCTCATTCTGCATCACAGCATGGTTAGAAGAAATCATCTCTGTTAGACATTTAACTAAACTGTCCACTTGTAAAAGGGCTGGGAATGGTTGAAATGAATGGGAATTTTTCATCATCCAAACTATTAGTCTGGGTACTTCTCCCCTTATGCCCAAATGATCGCAATTGTAGCACCAGAATACCAGGCGCTTTAAGAAGTCTGGGCGTGATATAAGGTCCAGTGCTGCCTTTTCTAGAAATAATACAAACTCAAAATTGTATACATCTTCTATAATACTATAATGCACATTTTAAGTTTAAGTGATTTTATGGTTTAACTTTTTGAAAGAAATAGATTATGTGACTCGGCAGTCCTTGTTTAGTCTACAACAATTTGTTGAATTTTCACAAATACTGATTATTTACCAACTGCTTTCCTCAAAGTCGTAAATTGTTTTTTTTTAGTTTTATTTAGTCAACATTCACTTGAATCTGTTTCTGGTTTGACACTGATTGATTATTAATAAGCAGTTCGTGAATATACTTTATTCACTGGTTACAATGTGATTTCATACCAAGTTTTGTTTAAACTTGAACCATGTTTCTGAGTTATAGAGCGCAAATTATAGTCTATGAGCCCTAACAAATATACAGTCTACAATAGCTAACTTTTTTATTTGAAATCGTAGAATAGTGGTTTAAATGGGAAAGTTTCTTGATTTTTCGAGAAGAATTTGACTAGTGTTTACAAAAAAAACAATTGCTCGTCATCTGTCAAAGATATTGACTACAAGTTTGTTATTTTAAATAGATCGACCCCACTTTTTATAGTGCATTCGATTCACCACATCAAATTAAACAAAAAAGTATTATGATATCAACACCCTATAGTCATTTGTTTTTGAGATATTTCAGATAATATGATTTATGTTCATGAAACAGTCTACAATAGCCAACTATTTTATTTGAAATCGTAGCATAGTGGTTTAAATGGAAAGTTTCTTGATTTTTCGAGAAGAATTTGATGATGTTTACAAAAAAACAATTCAACATCATTCTACGATTTCAAATAAAAAAGCCTATTCAGAATGCTGTCGAGGGCATTTAAAAATGGCAGCTGGATGACAAACACATGTTCTGGACAACCTAAATTAGCCTATTCAGAATGCTGTCAAATGCATTTAAAAATGGCGGCTGGTTGACAAACACGTGTTCTGGACAACCTAATTGTAGACTGTTTAGTGAACACAAATCATATTACCTGAAATATCTAATGACTATGGGGTGTTGGTATCTTAATACTTTTTTGTTTAATTTGATGTGGTGAATCAAATGCGCTATAAAAAGTGGGGTCGTTCTATTTAAAATAATAAACTTGTAGTCACCATCTCTGACAGACGATGTTCAATTGTTTTTTTGTAAACACCATCAAACTCTTCTCGAAAAATCAAGAAGCTTTTCCATTTAAAGCACTATTCTAAGATTTCAAACAAAAAAGTTAGGTATTGTAGACTGTTAGCGTGAACACCTTAAAGGTTCGGACGCTATGGATTTTTAAAAAAATATGAACAGAAATCTGCACAAACTTTTTATGTTTTTTGTGAATGAACATGAGTTATTTATAATGCACTGCAATAATAAACTCAGTTTGGTATTTTTCATAAACGGCAGAGTGTATGTCCAGAAATGTCAGCAACTGTCGGGGACCATTATTGCCAAGCACAGAGAACTTACATCCTAATTCAGATTTTATCTTTCAACATGGTGGCGCTTCATTCTGTACAGCTAATTGGTGATGTTAAAATTACTTCAGTGTGTAATTAATTACAATTACTTTAGGTAAATTGTAATTTATTACAAAATATGTTAATGTAATTACAATTACACACTTTGATGTAATTTCAAATTATCAATCATCTTTGGATAGGATCAGGTAGAAAGTTGGAAAAGTTTTAAAACAATCATACATACCTAGTTGTTTTGACAATAAAACAATTTATTACATAAAACGAAACTCAAAAACTTACATCTAATCTAGTCAGGACTAATTATCCTAATTATTTTTATATGTCAATAATCTAACTTATATTACTTATTAATTTTAGTAATGTAGATTACAAACCACCGTAATGTCATAAAAACAATAGTTTTTCAAATTGTTTATCTGACCAATTAATTGTTTCGTCTATAGATAGCAATATTTGACCACAGCAATTAATCATTTGCTCAATGGGAGCAGATAAGGGTAATACGACATATTTTTTGAAAATAGGATGCATTGCAGGATATTTTTTTACAGATAGTAACTTTTTACTTTCAGATAAGCTAAAAATTCTATATGTGACTCATTTTCGCTGATATCCGGCTCTGGAATATTCATATAATAAAGAATTTGATAATATATATTCTAAAAGTGAATCGCAAGAACTTTAATTATTACCACTTGAAGGTAAAAAGTGTTCTTGAACTTAAATCATGATGAGTTTTCCAAATGCAACTTAGAATGAATCCAGTTAAGTTTAAACTGTGGTATCTATGCATTAATTAAAAAATAGTTGGCAAAGCGTATTCCAGATATAATGGCTTTTTCCTGAAGACCATCGATAGCAGTAGCCTATAGTTTCATAACTCTAAAATATTCTTGCAAAAAATCTAATTTAGCCGATTTAAGAGTTGCTTTGATTGCACTGCAAATCTAATCCAAGTGTTTTTTTTCTAGTGAGGATAGTTGAAACAGTTAAAATGTAAATTCCATCTTGTAGGGTATGGTAAATTCAATTACTTGGTGCACACGCGTTCTACTTCATCAGAAGCTTTAGTCGATCTACTGACAATAAGCCAAATAAATTAAGTTTAGCTAAAGCACTGTAATGAATTTTATGTAAAATAGTTTTGCTTGTGGAAAATGTCTTCCCAATATCTACTTGCCTACTGGTTTACAATCGGATTTAAACTTTCCACAGATTGAAAATATTCAAAATAGCTCTGTCGAATGTAATAATTATAATTATAGCAGAATGGGTAATTCAATTACAAATGAAGCAAGTAATTAATTACTGTTTTGATTACAACGAAAGTAATTCAATTACTTTTTCATGTAATTCTAATTAACTACTTAACAACACTGCAGCTAATAGTATAAAAAATTTCAAATCATAAGATTAATGCATTAAATTGGCCAGTAAACAGTGCAGACTTAAATGTGATTGAATCAGCACTGCATGAAGTGTAAAAGAAATTATATGATGATTTTCATCACGCAGCCGAACTTGCAGTAAAAAACAATAAAATAAATATGGGCCAATCTTACACCTGAATACTGCAGAAAATTGTCTCAACAACACCTGCAAGAATTCAGGCTGTAATTAAGGCCAAATCGGATGTCCCTTTATTAAAATAACAATGCCTGAACTATTAGTTACCAAGTTAGTTGGGCAGCAAATTAGTTTTTTTTTTTAATATGCATATGTGCCATAAATAAGCTGTAAAATTATTGTTTAATTTACGTGCATTTACAAAAAAAATAGTTTGCGTGGATTTGTGTGCATCATTTTTTTAAAGAATTCATAGTGTCCAAAAATATAATTGCTAAGGCTCATACACTGCATATCTGCGAAATCGTTAGTTTAATAATCCGATTGGGAGCTAAATTCTGCATGAAATAATGTGTGTGATATTTATGTTTGAAAACATTCTACTTAGGAAGGAATTCAACATAGGCAGTGTTGACATTTTTTTAGAAAGGATCTACTGTACCAAAGCATAAAGTATGGATGTCAGGTAAAGCAATGTTATATAAAAATGAATACTTCAGCATCCATAATTAAGATTATTATGTTTCTGGAAAAATACTGGCCGTTATCAAACGCTGACAAAAGTTTATTGATCTATTTCGGTTGCACCTGTAAATTTTATCAAAGAAGAGCACCTCCAAAAATGTTTGACACAAGTTTAAACAAAATTCCAAGTAATTGGTGATCAAAATATTCATATTTTTTTAACTTAATATGACTATTGTGATTACCATAACAAACAACACTTTTAATTAATTTATTATTTAGGCAAAAATGTTATTATCACGGAACCCAATCGTACTTTTGACATTTATGTATTGCTGAATCCTAGACAAAGACCAAACAGTAATAAATCACTCAGTCTCAAAGAATGAGGTGAGTTTGTTTAGTGGGAAGTGGGAATACTTACTTCACACTTTTAAGGCCAAAAAAGCGAACTGTTTTAACAATTCAAAATTACGTAAATACCATTGCATTGGTACATTAAAATAATAGATGGATAATTTTTAATATCTATATTACGACTGATATTCCAACAATTGCACTACATTGAGAGACATATCAGGGCACTTCAGGTAGCAACATGCTTCCAAACATGTGCTTTCTGTAATAATGGACCAATTTTAACAAAATTACCACCAATCAACACCAATTAATTAGCAATAAATTGATATAGAAATACTGTGAATCGGTTAACTGGTTCAGAATATGTCGTACATCAAAGTTCCTCCAGAAAACAAAGAGCAACAAAAAAAGTTTTTTGGTAATTAAATAACAACAAATTATGACATTAATTTCAAATTAGTAATATGTATATATATTTTATAAAAGTCCAACATTTGCCCTATTGCTGCCGAAAACTGTACTCTTATAAACTGCTTCTAATTTCTCAACAGTCGCGCTATATGTAACAAACTTATATTTTTACTAAACTCAAGAAATATTTACCTTGTCCATCAATAATCATGCGCAGCGTCCCAAGAAGTTTAAAAATGACAATATCATGAGAGCACTTGGTCAAGGGATATACTACTTCCACAATATTTTCATCGATCAATGTTTGCTTATTCTTTTGTGGAATAGCTAAATTTCGTAATGTACTAAGTACTGCATGCTGAATTTTTAAATCACCTTCATCACTGTTATGTTTTGCTAACAGCTCTAAAAACAAATATTAGTAGTTGCTATTCAGTTTTTATCATTGGTGAACATCATACTTAAAAGTTTCTTTGCTGTGCCTGCTTGCACCATTTGGATGCAGTGGTAGTCATTACGTGCAAAATTGCCAATCGCTAGTGTTCCAGTAGCAACCAAATCAGCATCCTTTGCATCCAACCATGACAACATATTTTTGTACACAGTGCCTGATCCATTGGCATACAGTAATGTCATACATTCATCTATTATTAAGACATTTTAGAAATTAAAAAAAATGGAATTAATTTTCTCTTACCTTCTGTTAAAATCATGACAATTAAATCACAAGCCATTTTTAAAATACCACGGCTTTCTTCATCATCTACACAAGAACCATACTTCTCGACTAGATCAAAAATCAGCTGGCATATTCCTTCCCTTGCAAGCAGAATCCTTAAGTTTTCTGAAATTATATATTATACAGTGTCTGGTAAGGCTATGTAATAAAACAAAAGGAAAAAATTGAAGTGCTTTTACTTATGAATACTAAGCTACTACTATTTCATGAAATCATGGCATCTTCCTTCTACATTAAATAATTAAAATGGGAACACACTTATTTTAATGTCATATTTTAGATAAAAGAATCTATATTTATTAAAAAAGATATAAAATAATGTGTTCTTGCGAACTATTAGTAATACATTATCAATAACTTCTAGATAATGTTCCAAGGTTAAAAAGCAAGTATGCACAACTTGAGCTCGATAGGTAAAGAACCGGTATACTAAATAATTACCTTATTACTTTTTAATATTAATGGACTATTTAGTTAATGAGGAAACCAAATTAATTTTTATTTTGTTGTAAGTAATGAAGATCATACTTACTGTTTTCTGCATGGCAATGGAATAATTCTAGACACAACGCTCTAACTTCAGGATCTGCACAGCGCTGCATCGTTTTTACTATTGCAGTAAATAGATTTCTCTCGTATGATTCATTTTCAATATTATCGGTAATAATACTTAAAACACTTAATAAATACGAAGCTGCTTTGGTGTTAATTACATTACATTTTAAATTACTTTCCAGTGCTTTCACTAAGTATTTATCTTGTAGTTCACACTGGAAAGCATGCTTCTGTAAAGAATCAGCACAATAATTTACGACATTCAATAACAATCCACAAGAGGCATTATTTAATTCTTCACTGTTAGACTCATATTTTTGGATTAAAATCAAAATTTTATCTAATCCTTCTTCCTTTATCAACCCACACGCCTGTTCATTCTCATAGCATATGTTACCTAAAGCTCGACTAGCATTATATGAAATTTCTGAAGTCGGATCAATGATCATCTTCAACAGACTTTCAACAACCGAGGCATCCGTTAACGACACACGATTGTTTTCATCTTTGACCATTTCAGCAATTGCCTTCAACGTGACAAGCCTAAGATCGGCATTTTCTTCGTTTAAGAGGGTTGAAAATATGGCAGCCTTTGCAATTTGAACATTGGTGGCATTCTGCTCATTTGCTAACAGCAGCAATTCTTGTTTAAGTTGTTCTATCTGTCTTTTATTATATAGTTCTTCGAGTGTAGTCATTTTTCACAAAGATGTAAAAGTTACAATTTGCGATCCATATCACTAAAACACCTAGGATATCACCAAAATTTTTGTTTTCGTTGTTTTTAGGTTGTTGAACATCACGGAAATAAACAAAACATTAACCGATAGTCGATTATTCGGGGACGGTCAAGGTCGTTTTCATTTAATATATTGTAATTTGTAAAATTATCGTCAGATGGCGAGGTGGCAATCGGCTATCAAAGTTACGAAGTACGTCCAACTTGTCCTACCAAATTAGTTTTTATGCCTATATACAACATGATTACTTTCCGCAGTTGTAAATTTTTTATGCCACAGTAAAATAGTTCAATGGGTAACTGATTTTGATGATTTTAAATTTTGTGACGCATAGGTAACCGTTTGTAGTTTGAAGAAACAGTTACCTAAATAGGTATATCATATATCTACCCCCTATCTAAGTAACACTTTAATTTTTAATTAGACACAAGAGGAAACTAAAATTTGTTGCAATATTGCTCCTTGCTTTTATACAAGGTTTCTAAAAATGAAAACCTACCCCCTACCTAAGTAACACTTTTGATTAGTCACAAGAGAAAGCTACTTGCAATACGCCTCCTTACTTTTATACAGGGTTTCTATAAATGATTCATGCTACGTGGGCGGCGTTGATTTCTGAATTGTGAATTGTCTGTGCCGCCTTTTTGTAATTGCTGCCATGCTTTGTAGCATGGCCTCGAGCACGGCGATCACTCAACATCAATGAACACCATAGTACTGAAGGTTGTAGATCAGTTACAGTCACGAAATTGATGGCTTTATAAAGATTTTCCAACAATTTACGGTCCTATTTTCGTTTCAAAGGTAAGAAATAACAACAATTATTGATGTAGCAGGCTTGTGGTAACCTCTACCGTCTACAACCTTGCACTGTGGAAGCTTTATGCAGTGCAGCTAACGTTAACGTTACTACCACACGTCTTAGTTTGTGAATTTTACCATTGCGGCGGGCTGCAAACATCTTTCAGTCAATCATAGTACAATTATTATTTAACAGGATTACTGTAGCTACACCTGCACAAATACGATACATAACCTAGAAGTTATGCGAAACCGTGTTACCCCACAGCTCCGAACATCAACCTTAAAGTTGATTATCCAACATAACACTACAGAATATGTTGCAAATACACACTCCCACGCGTTTTCTCACATTAAAATATATCAAATAATTCAATAATCGGCAGATGACAAGTATACGCCAAAGCAATAGTTATGTTCACTTTCCTGAGAAGTGGCAAACTGATTTAATCAATAATTTCCATAAGCGCCCTGGATGCATGAACAGTATAGAAATCCTGTATTTATAGTTTTCGTTCGCCGGCACACATTTTGACAGTGGTATAGCGTATTTTGCGCTGTACATCTCAACGAAATACGATCTACCAGCATATTTCGTTAGAGAAATCTAAAATAACACCTCAAGTTTAATGAGCTGGTCACACAATGTTTGTGTGAAATATATGTACTCTTAAAACTTTTTTGATAGCTGTGGGGTGATTAATATATGTTAGCACAAGATATGCACGCATCATTCTTAATAAGAACTTTTCCCCCCGTCGCGTCGAGTTCTTGCTCCAAAAACTGAAGCTAACCGCGATTACTCCGTTCCGCCTTTATTTCACGTACTTGGGCCCATAACCTGTTAGCAAAAGTTACAAAAACTCTTATGCAGATCAGAAGTTAATATTTACATATACCAACAGATAACTGAACAGACAAAGGGTTGGATCACCAAATATTCAAATATGGTTGCCGACAATATTCTTGTCAGAGGCAAAAGAAAATAAATTCTGGTCATGTGTATTATAAAAAGCTTTTATAAAGTGAAAACTATATCCAGGAATGTTGTATAAATTTTATTTCTACAAGCCGTTTACTTCTTTAATGTTTTTTTAATGATAAAATCGGTACACTATAATGTAAAATGGCTGACACACGGAATTATATTAAATTTCAAAATAAATCAGTGGGCTGACATCTTATTATCAACAAAGAGTGATATAATAGTTAGTATAGCAAACCGATACGTAGTCTTGCAAAAAAAAAACACAATTAAAAAAGCTGCCTACAGATGATATTATCGTAAAAAGTAACTACTCATGAAAATATATATCAGTTTACAAATCTTAAACAAACATATTAATCATTGTACACATGAAAATGAAGGTCATTTTGAGCATTAATTTTCATTACTTCCACATTCAACGCAAAAAACACTTTTCAAAATTTTTATTTGTCCAATCGCTTTAAAATGCTGGAAAACGTCCAAAAACAAAATTTGAGAAAAAAATTTCTTGACTGTGTGTTTGTCTGCCGGTTTGTGTGTGGACAGATAACTTTCGAAAGACTTAAGATATGAACTTGAAATTTGGCATACCTACATATATATCTCAACCACCCAAAGCGACCTACTGTTTTTGGGGTAAGTAAGGTATAGGAAATGGGGTAAAATTGGGAGGTAACTACCCTTTTTGCAAGTTTTAATTTTATTTTTTCCGTATGTGATTAGTCGCTTATTAATTGCGAGTATTTTTCATCCCTATAAATTTTCGGTGCAGCAAACGGTTTAGAAGATATTAGCAAAAAACCATTACTTAAAAAAACTGGTTTTTCATAAATATCTCCGAAAATACTTAATATATTCAAAAAGTGAAAATACCATAAGATAGGAAATAAAATTTCTCACTTTAAAATTTATTCCAATAAACTGATATTTTCGAGATATACATGATGACAAAGCCACCTAGCTGCCTTAACGGGTACTACTTCCTAGTTAGTATTAAGTTAATAATCTTAGTTATTTACAAAAAAACGATTTTAAAAATTTATGGATTTTTGCTATTACGAGAACTGTTTGTTGTTCCAAAAAAATCTGTAGGGACAAAAAATTATCAAAACCTCATTATTGAACGTATAATATAAGAAATAAAAGCGTAAATGTCATTTTGACAATTGGATGTGGAAGTGTATTGATTCAATTTGCGTTTTGTTTTATTGCCTAATTTAACTAAAAAATAAAATTAACATCACATTTACATTTTGGTGTTATTTTTGAGGCAATGCAATACAATGGTGTAGTGGTTGTGTAGTGTGGCTCAAAAAGTGTTTTCGCTTTAAATGTGTGCAAAATGAAAACGAAGATAGATTTAAAAAAATGCCCTAAACGAATATTGTAACAATACACCAGTTACTAAAAAAATATTTATGAAAAACTAAAAGCAAATTGAACTTTTGACAATCTGTATCTCCGAAATCATCCATTATTGGACTGAGGTAGATTAGGTTAGGTCATATTTTCAGCCTCAAGAATTTGTGGTAGTATTTTTTACGTACTTTTTAGAGACACCCTGTATATAATTAATGACCTATGTAAAATTTCATTTTATTTCAAGAATACCATTATTTAAAACTTAAAAATAAAAAAAAAACTATATTCAAAATTATAAGACTTATAAATGACATACACATTAAAATTATATTAATTTCTAAATATACATTTAGAAAGTAATTTATCATCACAGTAGTTACATCTTTCTCATTTCTTATATGCAGTATGCAGTAGGTACTCAATCTGACTTGCAGCATGAGTACTATGACTTTTTGCCAGAAACTCGCACCACATTTTATGAAAATTATGTGGCTGGCAAAGAAACTCAAATAAGGACATACCCTTGGGTAACAGAGTTAAAAATCCTTCCAAAGAGTCAAATGATGGCAAAGGCATTCTAGAATTGAGAGGATTGTGAAATCTGTTTGAATGTTCCGACTGCTGTTTTGGTACGAATTCTTGAGCCAAAGGATTCAAGCCATAAAAATTTTTTAATTCGATACCATCCAGATGATTTTTTAATTGTTCACATGTCATTCCATGAAAGCTGTTACTTTCTGCACAAGTTTTCACGAACTTCTCCCATATCTTTCTGCATTTGCCTACAGAGCATAGGGTAACAGGGTCACCAACAACTGCAACCAAACTTTGAGCTCGCGTTATGGCTGTATTCAACAATTTTGAATTAGAAACAAAGCCGTAATCATCATTTTCATCATAATCTTTTCCTAGAGTTGCTCTTGTTCGTACTGTCGAAAGAAATACTGKACGGAATTGCTTCCCTTGCACATTTAAAACACGTTCAACAGAAATTTGCGCCATACGTTTCTTTCGCAATTCAGATCGTATTCTATAGACTTGATCAGAATATGGAGTCAATACCCCTACTGAAACTTCACCCCAGTCTGCTGGCCAGTTCTTTGATAGTTCCATGATTCTGTCCACTACTTCATATACTTCAGAATTATTATAAAATGCTGTCGAATTTTTATCTTGTATTTCCTCACCCCTAACAGTAAAAAAAGATAGTGGATAATACAAATTGTGTTTCGGTTGGTTTCCTTTGGCTTTAAATTTTTGCTCATAAAATGAATCGGAAGTGAAGTTTATAATAGCCTCGTGAGCCCTATAATTATCACTCAGTAATATTCTGCATGGATAATTTTTTGGATACAACTCATATAATCTTTCCAATAAAGACATGTGGAGTTTTCTCTCTTTTGCGAATGGGGAAAATACATCTGGTGTTATCTGCATGTGATCTCCTGCCAAAATAATCCTTGTATTTTCATCTGCTAATGCCAATGGCATAACAGCTTCACATTCTAAAGCCTGTGCAGCTTCATCTAAAAATATGTGCGTGAACCAGCCGCGATGCAAACCAAGTGCTGCAAGGGACATTGACGTTGACAAGGTCATGATGACGATCCTATGGTTTATTATGTCATTCATTGTTGGGTGCTGGAAATTTCTTGTTGTCCCAGTAGTTTCAATGAGGCAGTACTGAAAATATGAATGAATGATATAGAAAATATTTTATAAGATTTGGTGAAGTAATATTATATAAATATATAAAATATAAATTTTATGTCCAATTGAAGATTGAAGGAAACAAAACTAATAATGCAGTTCTTAGCGATCTAGACCTGTACAATGCATCATTTAAGGTATTCAAGAAAAAAATAAAAATTCTGTTGAATCCATGTACGAAAAATCAGTTTTGAGATAACAGCAGCAGTATTACTCATTCTTAAAATATAAAAAGCAATTCTCTGACAAACAATACAATGTTTGCACGTCTGTCACAACAATCATTAAAAGATTATCACCACAATAAAATTGGGTCGACTCAACACCCTCGGCCCTGCACATCTGTGAAATCTGGGTTTGTCCCACGCTTGTCTTCTGTCAGCGCCCCTAGTCGTGAAACTAGTCAACTAACTGGTGAAAATGTGTGATGTTTACACGCTAGATATTAATAAATACATAATGTTCTTCAAATTTATTTTTGCATGTATAAATTATCAGCATCACGCTACATTCTTGTACTTATTTTCACGACTTTAACTACATTATAAATAAAGATATAAAGCCATTTGCTTTAATATCAATATTTAAACAACTAGAAACTTTTTTAGTGTACTAGAGTCTGCTGGCTATAGAATAGTATTTTGATCTTAGGAAGAAATAAAAAACAAATCGCACCAAATTTGAATGTAAAAAAATGAAAAAATAACAGAAAAAATTGATTCTTACCTAAACTTTTTTTTTAATAACAACTTAGATTCAGCTGGCTAAGGTTTAAAAAAACGTGTAATTTGATGTATAACACAATACAATAAAAGTTTAAATTTGATACAAAAAAAAAGGAAAAGAAACGATTTCGGTCGACTACAGGACCCTTAAGTGTAGCAACATAAGGAATCACGTGAGCTATAAAAACGTTTTCCTAAGATTCCATACAATTTTATTTTAGTTTTTAGGTAATAAGATCTTCCTACCATAGGTCATTACCTAATAAGAAAAACATAAACAACGCCGTGTTCGAATGTGTTTGGTGTACCATTCTTGGATACATCTGAAGTGAGCAACCATTTTGCAATAAATTTTGCAGAAATTTTTAGCAACAAAAGACAATATATTATCATAGACCGATTCTCTGCGAAAGCAATATGAAGATAACAAAATATATTTACTTAATTTAAATGTTGTTAGTAGATTTGATATTGTAAAATGAATGTGTACAAATTTATTCCAAATACACAAAAGACATACAATATAATACATTGGCTAGATACTGATTCAGAGAATGTTTTCACTCTGTGAGTTTACTTTGTATCGACCTCTGGTGGTTAAAAATAAAAATAATGGCAGACTGATCTTCATAAACAGCAAAGTACAGTATGTAAAATATGTATTTATTTCAATTCAGTGACAGTTTACTGAAATATTTAATTGCATATAGTATTCTAATACCTATGTAATTAATTTTATTGCAAATATCATGGCTGTTTGTCAGAAAATGAGGTGTAATTTATTTTTTCTTAAGTTAATGGATTGAAAAGTGTCAATAATTATAAAAACCGGCTTCAAAAAAAATATGCAGTAACAATTATTTCAACGCACACGTATAATAACACAACTTAAAAATGTCAAACGCACATCTATGGAATTTATTTCTTTTCTTGAGAAATCCATTTCCTTTTTATCCACTTTATTAACAGCTATTATTTGAGCTACTAATAGCCATCATTTTTTATTATTTCCAACTTTTAATTTAAATTATTTTGTGATTGTTTTACTATCAGGTTGGTAGCTGAAAGTACTTTGCCAATTGCATGTTTTTTAATAAAGTGGATAAAGTTGGACCTTGTCACCTTGTGGAGATTAATCTTTAGAAGAGGTACATAACTAAATATCCATTTTGAGTAAATGGACAGTTTACAATATTTATTAAAAGTATATTAGATATATTAACCAGCAGTGCAAACAAACTTATTTTTTACCAGAAGTATGAAAATGTAAATTACTCAAATTTTGTTATATATGTACATCAGTTCCAATTAAAATCTCGATACTTTTTAGACCTGCATACATTCGTTGTAAAGGTTAGATAATGATTTCTAAATTATTCTGAACAACAAATTTACTTCTATTTGAACTTATTTCTAAACATTTAGGTTTGTGGAATATCTGATTGCAAATTTGTCCAAATGTTCTTTAAGGCGTTTATATAAATTATCTGAATCAGAGTCCCTGGTTTCAAAGGAATCCGAACACTTATCTCGAAACTAAACCCTTAACAGATAACAGCAAAAATGACCCATATTTATTAGTGCGCTAAGGGTCATTGGTGTAATATAGCAAATTATATTATGGTAGACCTACTTTTCTGCTTATCTAAAAATGTATATCATATATTTTACAAACTCATATTAAAAGGCTGCCGGCCCTTTTATTGCTTGATCACTCAGTCAAGTGAAAAAACTGTGCCCTAATTTCACATAGCGGCAGTTGTCAGGGAAATCATACAGGTAGCTTCATAGTACTGATCAGTAATCTGTTTCTAATGAAGTTAATAACAAAATGGGTAAAGTGAGGTACATATATAATATGTATACACAAGGGAGGTACTTTTGTGACATATTTTTGTACACTTATCTCTCCAGTTCAGTCAAAGCAATTCTGAATGTTACTTATGTGAATAAAACCGTGTTTCATAAATATGGCCTGCACTCAAATCTGAAAATATGTCAGTAGATGTAGATGATATTGACAATGCAGTGATGCTTAATTCTAATTCGGAAGAAAACAAAGATGGTCAGTATAAAAGAAAAGTATCTTTTTTTTGCAAAAAATTAATTCAAAATTGTCATGGAAGTAAAATTATCTGTTGCTCATTAAACGAATAGCTGAATTATGGCACATTTATTGTGTAAAATTCTTTGGAGAAACAATGACCACTCTACTGTAATCGACTTAATTAGAAATGTGGTCAACAAGATAACACACAGGTGTAAAAAGTATGTTTACAAGAGTAAAAAACCAGTTTCTGACAACACCTCCCTAAGGTGACAATTTTTTACCGGTTATTAAGAAAACGTTTTTAGCATAAACTGAAAGAGAATTCGACTTTTCAAAGTTACAAACAAAAAGACTCTACTTTTGTCTTTTCTACAATTCAAAATATATTTCTGAATATACCAATGGTTACTGAATTCCTATTAAACGAATGACTATTTAAAACAATTACCTGTTGCACAATTGGACTCACAGTAGAAACCCATCTCTTGTGGTAATAAATCCTTAATGGTCTAGCTTCGGAGCACCCACCTTTAACTAATGGATGAAAATAATCTTTTATGTACAAATCAGCGGCACTATTTGACTGTGTACATATCAGAATCCGGTTAGTCTTATTTCTTATCAATTCTATCACAGCATTTGCTAAAGTAAATGTTTTGCCAGTGCCAAAAGGTCCGATAATCAAAATCGGAGGTAATTTTATGTTAAGAGGAGCTGTAATAGCTAAGACAGCCTCCCTTTGCTTAACATTTAACCGTTTATCTAAAGTTTCTGCCCAGTGTCTGTCAGGAGACCAAGGAATGCCAATCGGAGCAGAAATATTGGGGAATATAATATCACAATTCATTACTCTGTCAATTGCATAATGCCATTCACAGTATGGCAAATGGTTGAGTTGAAACTGTGCTTCAATTATGATTCTGGTACCTGCCAACAAATGTAAGTCGTTTACGGTTGTTGACGACAAACGTAAGTATATAAATGCTTTTCCCTTGTCTTCGATTACAGTTTCATACACTTTTTGATCTTCTGTGGACTTCTTTATTAAAACAATGTTGCATGTTCTTAGAACTAACCGACCTTCTGGGGAATCTTCTGATAACTTTCGGTCTAAGTGCATTAAAGCAAAAAGTTCCCCGTTTACTGCAAACTTTGATGTGGTGTTAGCCATTCCATTTGGTGATAGGGTGTACCTGTCAGTTAATTCCACTTCAGCAGAGATGTTATAACGCGAAATCAATTCGTTGTGACTCATTTCTTCTATGCATATTAAATCATGCCACTGCTGCTTGTAACTTTGTACCCTGAAACTTTTATTTACAAAAGTCTCTTGTGACAATACAAAAGTGTATTTTTGAGGCAATGGATAGAGTGACTTTAGCATCTTACTCCATTCCAGTTCTAAATTGGCATAGGATGACGAATTATAATGTACGTCAGTGTGAAAAGGAATTATTTCTGAATTTGCGTAATGCCATCTTTCTGTTCCATGTAAATTCAACGAGGAATAAGCCTGATTTAGTAGTTCTAAGTCCTCTACAGGTAGAACATCCACACACAGATTCTTTACCAATACCGGATGAGTACCGAAATCGAATACTACTGACTGCCGAAATGTTCCATAAATATCGCTTTTAAATGTTATTTTTACAGCATGAGTTTTATTTTCCGCACCATTTTCAGTATTGTTTTCCAAAAACCATTCCTGGGTATTAATTATACTAGTTGGAACATGTGTTTTAACATCACTGAGATGAAAACAATCCCTGTTGGTGTCTTCCATTAAAACAACTCCACATAATGTTTTAAAAGTATCAAATCTGAATATCCATTCATGAGTGCTTGGTTTCGTTGTCATTKTGGCCGTTAAAGGTCCGGAACAGGTAGCTGTTACACACACAAGTGTACCGCACATAACAGAATTTGGGTTTGTGGTTGAYTTATATTCTTTTAATAAKTGTATAGCATAAGATTCACCWGAGAAAAAAATAAAACATTAATGTGCAAAACTATGTAGAAAATATTTTACCTTTTATTCGCTCGTTACTTGCTTTATGAAATTCTCTACAGGTGTGATGAAACCGTTCTTTCCATTCTTCAAGTTCTTCGATGCCATGCGCTTCTGTGCACAAAATACCATAAGCACAATTTGAAGTCTCTAACCAGTTTTTACACTGTGCGTAACTGTCACTTGTATGTCCCCGAGGAGGAGGTCTCCACTTCCAGTTGACTTCTTGTTCAAACAGCATAACTGCTCCACAGTAAAATCAGAGTCAACATAAAATGGTATATTTTCACTAGACTACAAGTTATAATACTGCCGTTCGTTTTCTCATTCACTCAAAGTTCGGAAACGTTTATTTATAAAACAGAGTACCTAGTTCGTCCAGATGGATTGCAAGCACAAGCCCTTTACCGCTTTACCTGCCATTACCCTAACCTGGGGCCCATGTCCTGACTTTTTCAAACGTAAACAAAAAACAATCACTACCCTTTCCCTTCGCCTTTGTCAAAATCGGCATCCATAAAATAACACTTTAATAGAAAGAAAAGGCCAATGCATCTGTCCTGTCCCAACATCATTTTCGCGATCGCGCCATCTGTGCGTCGAAACTTGCGTAAATTAGCGCCAAATTTGAATATCTAGGATCATTATTTTCGGTATTAAAGGTGGTTTTTGCTAGATCATTCGAACTTTTCCAATTAAAATTTCATTGAATACAATGTATACATTGAATACAATGAAATTTCACTTGGAAAGGTGCGAACAACCTAACAAATATAATTATAAATGAAAGAACAATTAAAAGTTAAAGTATATTAATACAGTTTTCGCATTAACTATAAACTAGTGAATAAATATTGATTGGAAATTTGTGTTGTGAACATAGTTCATTTGTAACAAGCAATGCAGACAATATCAAAAATATATGAACAAATTAAAGAGCTAAATTAAAAACTGTCCTATTAATTTTTGATATTGCCTTAAACAAAAGTATGCCTTATCATTTAAAAGTAGATTTACAATAAAAAGTACACTCTAAACAATAGTACCGATAACTTGAAACAATACAAATGACAAACAGCGTCAGTTATAGTGGTTCACCTTTATAACCAGTGTTGTTCAAAGTTTTTAAAATGTATTTAAATATTGTAGGTAAATATTAAGAAAAATGTAACTACTGAAATTGAATCACTAATACTACAGAAAAATTTAAATGAGTATTTAAATACATGAAAAGCAAATTAACTATGTATCGAACCACTTGTAGTTAAATACTTAACAGAAACGGTAACAATACAGTAAGCTGAAGTAACTAATGTTAACATTGACAAAACATTCTAAAAAATATGAGTGTAAGAGCATTTGAATAATATTCGTATAACTGAAAGTGACTTTGTAAAAACAAAAATGAAGAGTTTAGATATGTAATAATAATAATTTGTTTTTATGGTTTTACAACTCCAATATTTAAACTATCTTCTTATCCACCAACCAGAAATGTAATTAGAAATCAAAGAACATACTAATAACCTACACCAATTGCATCGTCTTTAAATACACTTCTTAAATTAATTAATGAAGAAGTAATTTACATTATAAGACCAGTAAATCAAGTATAACAGCCTGCGGTGTAAGTTAGTAAGTTACAAGTTATGGGTTACAGTAATTATTTACCATTTTGATAATTTGCTACTACACATCAGCACATTAGGATTTATTCGTTATAATTGTTAAATACCCAATTCTGTAAAGATGTTCATGAGATAAATTCTTAAAGCTAGGATTGTTGATTGCTTGTCTCCACTTGCTGCACATGTCGCCTCTTCTTGGGTTTGGAAACCTGAATATCGGCTTTTGTTTCACCTTACAACCTGGCACTGAGAAACGACCTTTGTCCGACTCCATTATAATCTGGCATTAATCAAATAATTAGTTTGCTATTTATTAACTGGTACTTACATTTACCGCTTGAACTGAAGATGTCCACGCCTAACTAGGTATTATACAAAAAAAGTGCACGCAGAAACAGCCTGAAATAATTTTTTATAAGTACCTATAATAATGTTTTTCTCAATTCTAATTACCTGTTACTGCAGGTGACTATTAAACTAAAATTGATTCCACCATCACAAACGTCTATAAAAACATAAAAGTTCAAAACATAACAATAACCATCACAAACAAAAACATGAATATGGAGAGGACGCAAGCGCAACACGCAATGGAGCAACTGTCACCGGTGTCAGTTGTGGGATTTCAGTTGATATTGTCGTTCCCTACCATCAAATTACCACTTGAGTGCAATAAAATTATATGCTGATTAGCGCCATCTGACCGTGGAAATATGCGTAACCCCCCCTTACCCTCCATGCCCACAGTTTCAAAAGGGAACACGTAGCGCCATTCAGGATGAACCAGCCTGTCGGCATCTGTTCTGTGATCGGCATCAAAGACAAGAGATACCAAGACATAGATCAGACGGATGATAAATGTCTTAATCTACGCTATCCAGAAATTGTCCGTCTTTGTCGTACATGTAGTGGCTGTACATCGAAACGTTGACGCTTCTTGTCTCACCACATTCCAAATAAGTGAGAATCGCGATATTTCTATTGCACTATTGAAGGTCGCTCTCTCGTTGTGTCATCTCTCTGGTCAAATAAACCGCCATTTCGAATTTCAAAAACGTGTTAGGGTGTTAGGTTATGGATTATACTATCTGTCACATTCTCACGTCTAATTTTTCATGGTAATGTTAAGTGTATGTCTGTATGTAATATATTCGGTATTATAGCAGTGTAGGTCCTTAAATATATCTTTCTGAAAATGTCTGAACGAGTGGGCTTTAGAATTTCTATTAATTTAAGCAGCTTTTACCGAGATCATCGATCAACAACTAGAGTGTTTGTAAACAAAAACATGAAGTTGATTTCAGATTTGCAGAACCATATTCAAACTATTTTTAACATAAACAGTTGCTATTTAATGAGCGACAGGTTTTATTTACCCCCTACAGAGGATATACGCATTTTACAAAGTGATGATATAGTATCGTAAGTTATTACCACATTTCCTTAAAAGTTATAGTGCCTTTGCTATTATACTTTTTTTCTACATTTAGCGTATGGCCTTTAACTGTAAGTGACACAAACTCAATTAGTCAGGAAAACGCATATCAAAATGGTTATGAAAGTGTCTACCAGCATGATGAAGTCTGTACAAAAACAAAAAAGAAGAGAAAGAAAAATGTTGTTTCTGAACAGAAACCACAAAATGAGCAAACTGGAGATGAGCTGTCAAATATATTTACAAATATTAATGGCGATTCAGTGACTGATACTACATATCGAGAGAAAAATGTTGAGAAATCGTTTGAAAAAACAGAATTGAAAAAAAAGAAAACTGTTGGTGAAGGTGAAGAAATTAATAACAAAATACAGGAGGAATGTAAAAAAATTCTTTCAAATAGTTTGGAAATGGAAAATTCATCATATTTAAATGCAGACTGCAGTGCTGCAGAAGGAAAAGATGTTTCCACAGTCACAGGGAATTGCCAAAAATATGTTAATGATTACTGGAAAGATGATTCATTGCAAAAAGCAATAAATGAGAGTTCTCGCATTAATACAACCAGTCAATTAGATGACTCATGTCCAAGTTTTGCAAAAAAAACCTACAGGCAGTACAGTAGTGTTGGACACTTAGTTTCTGAACTGCAAAGTGGTAGTGTCAGTGATAGTGGATTTGTGACTAAAAGAAAGAGATATAGAGTACGAAAACGTAAGCGTGATACTATGACACCAGACAATTCAATAACAGACTCATCAGAATGCAGTTTCGTAATGCCAAAACCACCTAATCTGAAACCCAACATTCACATTAAGTTTGAAGAACGAGATACATCTGCTTCAGTAATTGAAATACTTGATGAAAAAAAATCTGAGGATGATGCTTTTAGTTTAAATGATGTATTGAAAGAAAGAGATTTGGAGAAATACCCACTTATGCAGACTATCAAGCCACGGAAAGGAGACATCATAGCTTTCAAGGTGAATGAGGATATCTGTTTTCTAAAACAATGTGTTTGAAGTGTTAAATATTTGAATAGCATGCTTGCGAATAAGCAGTCTTAGTCACATAATTATTGCTAATATTAACATCTTAAATTATTACAGGTACTAAAAATTACTAACAGTTATTGTCCGGATATATCACAATATATCATTGCAAGAGTTTCACATTATGATAACGAAAGTGAAGTAGTGCAGCTATCCATCTTAGGTAATTGGAAGGTTGGAAATTACCAAACATTAAATGTTGTCTGTTTTAGCTGGCAAAGAAGAATTGCAAAATCCTCAAGGAAAATTTTACGTGGAACAAGCAGTTTCTGAAGAAAACGTCAGAGACTTCTTTTGGAAAGATTTGTATGGTGTCAAATTACTTTTCCCATGAGTTCTTTATAAAACTTTATCGTTTATTGAATATATTTACATTTTTAATATCTAATTTACTATCACAGATAACTATCTTTACATGTAAAATATTTATGGACCTTAGAAATGTGGCAAACACACTTTTCCTGCAAACAGTTCTGATATTACGGTTATCCACAAAGCTAAAACAAAAAGTATATAAGAAATGCCCACTTGGTGGCTATTTGGTAATCGATATGGTTGTCCTCCAATCTCGTCAACATGGAATCCCATTGGAAATATGACTGCAGCTAAACAGAACAACACCACTACAAAAGAAAGATCTATATTTTTGTAATAATTAATTAGCTGTCCACTTACTTGCAGTAAACCCAACCCATCGAGCATACGGTACTACATTTCTATCCCAGTGTGATGAAGCTAGTAAAATTATTGTTGTCGTTATACAAATACATCCAACAAAGATGCACACAAGAGCTAAAAGCCATTCAGGTTGCAAATCGGGAGTAAAGCAAATTTGTGGTCTGTTATACAAGGTCATGCACGTCCACATCAATCCCAACCTTGTGTCACCTGGAATATGTTAGACGAGGATGAGGACTGTTAATTTGTTCATGTTTAAGTACCTCCAACGTCTGTTATAATCCAATCTGGCATTGCCAAACTAATAATTGCAAAGATATCGGCTGCCAAAAACAGGGTCCCTGATATAAGTGTTAGCTTGTCCATTGCGATTATTAAATTTTTTCTTAAAAACTGCTGGGGCGTAGTATATTCAACACAGATGAAATAATGGGCAAATATTAGTTAAATATGTATTATTGAAATAACAAGTAAAAACTCCAATATAAACTGACACCAAAATCACGGATTTGACATATATTTGGCATTTGGTCGACCTTACGACTGTGAAGTTACCCACATCCACACATTCCTCAGCGACGCTTGGCCACGCCTCCACGCGCTTCCAGGGTCGCACTCAGGAACAACTCACCCACGATCGAAAGGGGACTTTTTACAGTAAAACAACTGTTTTGCGCCTTAATATATCGCCAAATTTTGTACAGAGATATTCTTCGACATAGAAATAATTATCTCAGTATTAGATAATTCGGCTTTCTGGATTATATTGCAAAAATAACGAGATACCCTTAACAGCGAATAATTAACACAGGCCTTATTTAAACATGTGCGAAAACCAAACTTTGCACAAAATTACTATATCCCAATACAATCATTACCCCTGCGTCAGATCGCTTTGGCCTTCCGAACTAGAGGGTAGAAAAAATACAACACCCTTAACAGCGAATAATTAACAGAGGCCTTATTTAAGCATGTGCGAAAACCAAACTTTGCACAAAATTACTATATCCCAATACAATCATTACCCCGGCGTCAGATCGCTTTGGCCTTCCGAACTAGAGGGTACAAAAAATACAACACCCTTAACAGCGAATAATTAACAGAGGCCTTATTTAAGCATGTGCGAAAACCAAACTTTGCACAAAATTACTATATCTCAATACAATCATTACCCCGGCGTCAGATCGCTTTGGCCTTCCGAACTAGAGGGTAGAAAAAATACAACACCCTTAACAGCGAATAATTAACAGAGGTCTTATTTGAGCGTGTGCGAAAACCAAACTTTGCACAAAATTACTATATCCCAATACAATCATTACCCTGGCGTCAGATCGCTTTGGCCTTCCGAACTAAAGGGTAGAAAAAATACAACACCCTTAACAGCGAATAATTAACAGAGGTCTTATTTGAGCGTGTGCGAAAACCAAACTTTGCATAAAATTACTATATCCCAATTCAATCATTACCCCGGCATCAGATCGCTTTGGCCTTCCGAACTAGAGGGTATAAAAATACAACACCCTTAACAGCGAATAATTAACAGAGGTCTTATTTGAGCGTGTGCGAAAACCAAACTTTGCACAAAATTACTATATCCCAATACAATCATTACCTCGGCATCAGATCGCTTTGGCCTTCCGAACTAGAGGGTAGAAAAAATACAACACCCTTAACAGCGAATAATTAWCAGAGACCTTATTTAAGCATGTGCGAAAACAAAACTTTGCACAAAATTACTATATCCCAATACAATCATTACCCCGGCGTCAGATCGCTTTGGCCTTCCGAACTAGAGGGTAGAAAAAAATACAACACCCTTAACAGCGAATAATTAACAGAGGTCTTATTTGAGCGTGTGCGAAAACCAAACTTTGCACAAAATTACTATATCCCAATACAATCATTACCCCGGCGTCAGATCGCTTTGGCCTTCCGAACTAGAGGGTACAAAAAATACAACACCCTTAACAGCGAATAATTAACAGAGACCTTATTTAAGCATGTGCGAAAACCAAACTTTGCACAAAATTACTATATCCCAATACAATCATTACCCCGGCATCAGATCGCTTTGGCCTTCCGAACTAGAGGGTAGAAAAAATACAACACCCTTAACAGCGAATAATTAACAGAGGCCTTATTTAAGCATGTGCGAAAACCAAACTTTGCACAAAATTACTATATCCCAATACAATCATTACCCCGGCGTCAGATTGCTTTGGCCTTCCGAACTAGAGGGTAGAAAAAATACAACACCCTTAACAGCAAATAATTAACAGAGGCCTTATTTAAGCATGTGCGAAAACCAAACTTTGCACAAAATTACTATATCCCAATACAATCATTACCCCGGCGTCAGTTCGCTTTGGCCTTCCGAACTAGAGGGTACAAAAAAATACAACACCCTTAACAGCGAATAATTAACAGAGGCCTTATTTAAGCATGTGCGAAAACCAAACTTTGCACAAAATTACTATATCCCAATACAATCATTACCCCGGCGTCAGATCGCTTTGGCCTTCCGAACTAGAGGGTAGAAAAAATACAACACCCTTAAACAGCGAATAATTAACAGAGGTCTTATTTGAGCGTGTGCGAAAACCTAACTTTGCACAAAATTACTATATCCAATACAATCATTACCCCGGCGTCAGATCGCTTTGGCCTTCCGAACTAGAGGGTAGAAAAAATACAACACCCTTAACAGCGAATAATTAACAGAGGCCTTATTTAAGCATGTGCGAAAACCAAACTTTGCACAAAATTACTATATCCCAATACAATCATTACCCGGCATCAGATCGCTTTGGCCTTCCGAACTAGAGGGTAAAAATACAACACCCTTAACAGCGAATAATTAACAGAGGCCTTATTTAAGCATGTGCGAAAACCAAACTTTGCACAAAATTACTATATCCCAATACAATCATTACCCGGCATCAGATCGCTTTGGCCTTCCGAACTAGAGGGTAGAAAAATACAACACCCTTAACAGCGAATAATTAACAGAGGCCTTATTTAAGCATGTGCGAAAACCAAACTTTGCACAAAATTACTATATCCCAATACAATCATTACCCCGGCGTCAGATCGCTTTGGCCTTCCGAACTAGAGGGTAAAAAATACAACACCCTTAACAGCGAATAATTAACAGAGGCCTTATTTAAGCATGTGCGAAAACCAAACTTTGCACAAAATTACTACTATATCCCAATACAATCATTACCCGGCGTCAGATCGCTTTGGCCTTCCGAACTAGAGGTACAAAAAATACAACACCCTTAACAGCGAATAATTAAC